>ML856651.1:0-19745 GCA_009831015.1 Picea engelmannii
TTTGGAAGAACAAATGATGTTTGCCTTGGATAATATTCAAAGGAGACAACAAAATGTTAAGAAGTATTTCAATAAGAGTGTCAAGACTGTCAAGTTCAAGGTAAATGAAAAGGTCTTGCTATGGGATTCAGCTCACGCTGATAAGGGAAGACATTCAAAATTTCATAAATTATGGCTAGGTCCTTTCAAGATCACTTTTGTCTTAGGTACCAATTATTACATTCTAAAAGACTTACATGAGATATTGTTTTCCTACAACACTAACAGTTCTCACCTAAAGAATTATGTTGAACCAACTTGAAAAGCTCTAACACTGTTTGGTTTTTCTGTATTTTAGTAATATAGCTCTGTTTCAGTTTTCACTATTTTTTCTTTTCCTTCTTACAATAGTTGATTTTCATTTTTTTTTTGTTTTAGGCATTTCCTTTTGTTTTACCTTACTGTCACTTTATTTCTGATATTTTAATTTTCAACAATTTTATTCTGCTGGATTTCGATTTTGGTCATTTTTTAATTTAGTCGGAAATAAGATGTTGGATTAGTTGTGGCACAGTGACACTCCTGTGAGATATTGTTAGTCAATAACAACCAAGCTTACATGATTGTCATGATGTTTTCCTTGAGGATACATTTGAATTTGTTGTCTACTTTCACTCCTGTCTTAGAAAGAGATTGGTTATCTCCCTCTTCTTCTTCCCATTTCTTCATCCATTTGAAAATAAAAGAGCAGAGCGTTTAATTTTTCTCCTTGAGTTAAGATCTGATTTTGGTTGAATGATTATGCATACAGGGATAACCCCCTTCATACTTAACATTTTTCATGAGTTATTCCCAAATTCCCGGTCATGTTTCCATTAAATCCGCTCACTTCCCCCTGTTGCATAATTATTTTGGTTACATCTTCTAAAATTACTGTTCTTGGTTTGCAAAACCATGAGTTCCAATTCTAAATCTATTGAAAACAAATTTCCCTGTGGAGTCGCTAGTTTGTTGATGATTAAATTCACAATGAATTTTGGCCCGCAAAGTGTTGTTAAAATCCTATTAATACAAAATCTAAATAATAATAGTAGGTGGGACCCCCTTGTAGATTGAAAATCAAGTTTGGCACTTATTCAATGTTATATTACTGTTCGACACTACTTTCATGGTTGGCAATATATTGTTTTATTGGATAATGGATTAGGCATATTATACATGCTTCCCTTGCTGTTCCAAGCTCAAGTTTTATACCAAATTTTTTTATGGTTATCATTGCTGTCTATTTTTGAATCTATTACTTGTGACACCTACAACAGACATATGTTAGTAACAACAAATGAAAGGAAATTAAAAGAAGGAACTATCCTATGCTAACATGCTATACTATATGCATTGAAAAGATTGTGGCAAATCCTAGCTAACATATGATAACCATGCGATTTATTGAGGTTGTATAGATCATAGTTGACATGCATTTCTGTATAGTGGAGATGGTAATATGTGATATGGGTGGCTCTCTTGGAAATTAAAGGTTGTTGGTCATGATGCATGGTTCAAAGTGGATTATTTGTTTTATTAGTAGCTGACGTGTACTAAGAATTGAATGAACTTGAAGTGTGGAGGTGATGTGCATTTATTGCACATCACCTTATTCCTATTTTTGGATGCCACCCTAGTCATGTTATTGTTCAAACATTGCTACTGTGGCTATGCTTCGATTTCTTAATAGAGGGAAACCGCTCGGACAAATTGCATTTTAAGGCGTTCGATTGCAGGTATGTCTTTTTTTTGACGCTATATGAGTCTGCTCTGGTTATGAAATGGATATTGACTCAGGTGTATTGGTTTGTGCCTTCCTTAAGTATTGCAACTGTATAAAATCGTGATTGTGAAATGAAATGTTGATGGTTTTCTCTGTGATGATGTTGAAGTCATAGTATTACTGGTTATCCTGGGCATTAGAAGTCACAAGAGATCTCTGTGATCCTTGGTGATATTGGTGGGCTATCTTCATGATTTTGTATTGCTGTATCCAGTCTATGGGATTTTATGGGGTTTAATGATTGAAGTGTTTATGTCACCGCGCATTGTACATTTGGGCATTGGGTTGTTTTCATTGCCAAGGGTTGCGCAATGAGTTATGTTGTTCCTTCTCATCCCTATCTTCACCTCAGTATTGTGGTTGTTTGGCTGAGGAGTCACGAGGGTTATACCCTGCGTGTGTTAGGTATCATTACTAGGCTGAGTTAGAGCCTCTTTCCTTTGTCATGGCTTCCCTTGTCACAGGTTTTCATCACCTTGTCCATGGATTAAGTTGTGATATTCTTGGTTTATGTACCGTTAGTCTCAAAATTTTTACCATTGGAAGGAGTCGACTTTAGTGTTGGCTCGGAAGCAAACCCTTAACTCCTCCAGTCTGAGGGTTTTATAGAGAAGGCTGTCAGGCCTGTTAGGTTTACTATGGGTTATTTTGGATTGAAATTTATTATCAATTAATTTAAATGCAAGCTCACCCAATTGGTTATGTGACAATCATGTGGATTTTGGTATCCAGTCATTGCCTGTGTTATTGAAATGGAAACCCTACATCAATAGTTGGATAGTTCGAAATAACATGGTTGCCCTCTTATGGTTGATAACCTAGTGTTGTATTTTTAGGAAATTGCAGCCTCGCCTCACATCAATGCGTGAGTATAAATGGTTGTCACAACTTGCGGTGAATTCTTTGGTTGATACACAGTCACTAGTATATTTTCACTAATGATTATTTGGATGTTTAGATGGCATTGGTTACAATTGCTTGATGTTGCTCACACATACTGTGTTGTGTGTGTGGTGTTTCTACACAAAGAAATAATGGTCATTGTAATTGATAGTTTCTTTTGGAGCCTAATGGTTATTGCAACCAGGATGATTGTATGAACTACATCCATTGCATACTTATGATTGTTTGATTGTATAAACCAAGTTGTAAACAACATAGTTGATTATAGTGACTAAATTGAAGCAATATTGTATTAGATTGATGGCTCGACATGATGGGTTGAGTTATTACTGTGATTGTGTGTTTGGTTTTGTACAATGGAGATGTTGCATTGTGGTAGTTTGGTGGCTGCACACTGTGTCTAATATGCATAGCTTGGGTTTCGCACTCACAGATACCCACATAGTTTTTAGCATGTTTTTGTTGCGATCCGATTATTGGTTGAGACAGACATGTTGTTGATACCTTTTTGTGTTGGATGGATGGCCCATATTTTAGAGTCACATTGAATTGGTCTTGTACAATGACAGAGTTTCACTTGCATGATTGAATTATGCTGTGCATAGCTTGTGTTGGGATGGTGGCTGCTGTTTTTCTGCTTAAATTCCATTCGGGTTTTGTAATTTAATCTTGATTATTGGGTCCACTGCCCCTATATATGTTTAACAAATATCATTTCATTCTAAAGGACATGCCCAATTGCAGTGATAGTGACTTCATTGTTAATTTTGGAAACATGATTTTGAGTGTAGTTGTTGATTGAAGAAATGCATAAGTAATGGTTGATTCTGGTGGTTAATAGAGTGGAAATGGTTATCGTTTGAAAATTGTTATAAGATGAAAAGTATATAAATGAAAGGAACATAACCCCTTTACGAATTGTGTGGAATGCATACTATCTTGTGATGGCACTTTGTTGGATATTTGATTATGAATAGTGAACTAGTTAAATACACAATAATTGTTATTTGGTCACAATGATTGTTGGTTGGTGCATCTCTTTTCGTAGAATGTTTTATGGATCACTTAATTAATTTCATGAAAATTAATCATTCTTCTTCCCTTCCATTATTTTATTTTTCGCTAATTACAATTCCCATCACCTTCCCATTCTCATTTTCCCACTCCCTGTTCTGAAATTGATTGCAGTCAAAACAATTTTGGTGTTAAAGCAATTGAAAGTGGCAGTGTATTGTTTGGATCACAATGATGTTTTATTGGTTTACTTTACAGTTGATTGTTGTTTTCATCAAGCAATAAGGATGTTATTTTCCCCCTCATTATGTCATGTTTCGCTCAATACAAACCCCTCGCATATCCCAGAAACCTTTTTCACCCCCTGCTCATTGATAAATAGTTTGTATGGATTGGATTGCATGAGTCTGATATATTACTGAGCCAAAATCCATTTCATATTTTAAAAGAGTTATCATGTATGGTTAATTAAAATATCATTTGCTAATCAATCACGCATGCAGTGATGAGCTATTCAAATAAAAAGATAAAAACATAGGCCTATTACGCCTGTGTCAAAGAGAAGGACTAAAAGATGATAGCATCAACAAAGGAAAGATGGACTCACATCCAGAAAATATGGCTTTTGAGTTTTATTTTATCTATTATTGGTGACAGTTGACTTCAGGAATGATTGGGCAGTATGTTTTATTGTAAATATACGAGTAATGTTTTTTTTTTGAAAATAATTCAAAATATCATGAGCTAAATTAATGAATGTGAATATATGGATGGGAGTCACAAGGAGGTGTGATTTTCTTAACTAATAGTTATGTTATGATTACCATAAGCTAAAGGGAGTCACAAGGGGTCCCACCTACTAGTTATTATTTATTTATAACCCTTATTATAATTATTACTCTTCCCCCCAACTAAATTTAGTTGAGTCTTTTGATTAACTCAACTAATGAGTTGGTTCAACTACTTCAACCAATTCTAATGTGTTTAAAAGAAAAAGGAAAGGGAGCAATAAAAGAGGAGGATAGAAGCAAAAGCATACTAAGGTTTGCTCTTTGAGTTTATGTTGAGATAGTTCAGTTTTCATTCATTCATTATTCATCACAAGCCTAATTATCTTTTATGATAGCAAGGTCTTATTATAGACAACAATATTCAGGGATGAATCACATAATTCAGAAACTTGTTTTTCAGAGGTGTTGATCTATCTTTGATAGTCCGTGTAGACTTGTCTGTTTGTTAATTAATTTTCATGACTGAAAAAGGATATTGTATAGAATCGAGTGGGCAACAATATGATCCAAATTTTAGAGTTCAGTGTTGGTTTTCTGTCAGAGGTCCTCTTGTATGTTCCATCAGGGATGTCTAAGTTTGACTTTGGTCCAAAATTTCTGCATGAGATTTTGTAGAGAAAATGAATCTTTGGCAAATTTGAATGAAATAAAGGATTGATTTGTATCTCATCTGTCTTGATTATCATCTTGGTGACTTTACTTCTATCTTTACATTTATTTCAGCAACTGATATATTCAGAAAATTACATAAAAAGTAAATTTCCAGCAAGCTTTTTGTTGATAAAAGACTATCCTAAGCACTTGTAATTAATACTTGTGGGTTAGGATGTTATTTTTGTTGGATATAAACATAGGGTGTTATTATTGTATATTTTTCTTTAGCTAAGAAGAATCTGAAAATGCTTGAGTAAGATAATTTCATATCTTTTCCTCAACAGGGATGAAACTATAAAACTGCAGAACTGAAACTTTCTCAAATGGTGGTAGCTATCTCTAAGAAGAGATGTGGATTCTATGTGCATCCGTCTGAGTAGAATGGATTACAATGAGGCTCCATAGGCCCTTTTCATATTAATCATGAATTCCAAAACCTTAAACATCCAAAAACCTAACCATAGAAGGTGAAACGCCAAAAGTCATGTGGGCCCTATGGGTAAGTTGGTCTAATTTGGTACCTCAACTTCCTAGGGTCATAAATTTTGCATACGACCTCTGTTTTAGGTGTGTGATAGCTCGTTGGAAAGGTATTTTAGATAGGTACACATTACACTATCAGAATGTGACTCCATATACAATATGACTTGGTGAGTCAAAAAAGTAATGTTTAGGGCGTCAAAAAAACACTGAAAGTACAAAAAGATGTGATGACATGAAAACATGAAAAATAGGCCAGTTGGATTAGGCGAGAGGCCACCCATATCCAACTTGAGAATGTGTGCGGCTTCAAAAATCCCTAGAAGTGTAGAACTCACAATTATAAAGGAGAACAAAAAGATGTGCTGAACAAAAAAGGACACACGGAGCCAGTTGGAATAGGTGGGTGGACACCAATATCCATCTGGATCAATACTCTCCCCTTAGGAAGAAGTGTTCTCCAGTTCATTGAGTTCCTCCATTAGGTTAGGAAAATTCTACTAGATTTTGCCCCAGGTGAGTCACTTGCGTTGGTGTAGGAGTTGCCTTGGCTTGACAACCCGATAAAGCTAGATCTGTTGTTGGTGAGTGCCCTTGACTTACGTGTCCACTATCTGATCAGTGGATGCTTGTTCCATGCAGTCAGGGTTGATATTTGTTGGTGTCATCTATTTGACGATCTCAGAGGTGTGCAATAATGGTGGAAAATATGGCCGAAAGAGTTCCACATTGCATACTAGATGCAAACCAAGGAAGAGTGGAGTGTTGAGCTCAAAGTCATTGCTACCCACAACCTTGGTGATAGTGTAAGGCCCATAAGGAAGTGGAAAAAGCTTCCAATGGGGCCCGATGAGACACTCCTTATGCAAATGTAACCATAATTTTTCGCAGACCTGAAACTGGTGTGGTACCCTTTGTTTATCATGGCGCTGCTTGTACTTAGCATTGGATTTATGCAAAATCTCCTGGACCTGTTGGGGGATGTGCTGAATCCACTCAATGAATCTATTGTCTTTGTTGACCGTAGATTGATCAGGGGAAGAGTCTGTCTGTGCGGTGGAAAGAGGAAGTGAAACATCAATGGGTCCCAAAGGTTGGAATCCCAGACACACCTGAAATGGGTTATGACCGGTGGACTATGGAGAGCCCTATTGTAACTATTTTGGACATATGGAAGACTCTCATCCCATGTACGAGGATGCTTAAAATTGTACATGCGTATTATGTGCACAATCATCCAATTGATGACCTCAGTTTGGACATCAGTTTGGGGTGGGAAGAAGTGGATTTTGTGATCTTGGTGTCCAACAGAGACCAGAGACTCGACCAAAAGGTGTTGAGGAACCTGCTGTATCGGTTAGAGATGATGGTCTGTGGTATTCCAAAGTGAACCCAAACTCGTTGGAAGAAGAGCTTGGTGTTATCGACTGCTGTGATAGTCTTCTTATAGGCTGTGAGGATGGCCATCTTTGAAAACCGATCAATGACCACAAACACACAGTGATTTATGTGTTTGGTGGTCGACAAAATAGACATATAATCCATGGAGATGGAATCCCACAACTTCTTAGGAATAGGAAGAGGGGTGTATAAGCATTTCTTCTTGATGGTCAGCTTGGAAATGGTGCAAGAAGTGAAAGATATGATATACTAGTTGACGTCTAGTCGAAGTTTTGGCCAATAAAAATGTTTCTAAAGGACAACCATAGTTTTCTCTATGCCAAAATGTCTTTCCACCTGATTGTAGTGGGATTCCCAAATCATATTTTCATGCTCTCTTGTAGGAACAAAGAGATGGCCCAGGTGGCATAAGAGTCCATCCCGAATGTGAAAATCAGTGACAGTGGAGCTGGTACCCAAGAGATGATATGTGGTGGTGAAGTCCAGATCTTGCTGGTAAAGTTGGGGCCACTCCGATGTTTCATGTCGACAATAATGGAGCACAATGGTAAGTGCAGCCATAGGAGGCCGATTGAGGAAGTCATCATCACGATTGGAGATACCTGTCTTATACTTGATGTTGAGATGGAACTGCTGCAGGTAGGTGTACCACTTCTTATGGCGGTCGTTTTATAATTTCCCCTGTGTTTGCATGAACTACATAGTCTTGTGATCAATGTGTATGATTGTCTCTGTCCCCATAATGTAATGTTTCCATTGATGACAAGCTTGTACAATGGCATAAATTTCCTTGTCATAGGTGGGCTATTTATAGACAATATTAGAGAGTGTCTCACTATAGTATGCCACCAGATTCCCATGCTGAGTGAGAACTATGCCCACAACATAGTCAGATGCATCAATCTCAATCTTGAATGGTTGTTTTATATCAAACAAGGAGAGTACTGGAGATGAGCATAAACAATGTTTCAGATCTTTGAATGCTTGTTGTGTTGGATTACTAAGAGGGGGGGTGAATCAATAATAGCGTAATTATAATCCATTTTCTCCAAATAATCCAAGTGTTATATCAATGTAGAATTTTTATCCAATAATGAGCAATAAGAAATGAACAATTACACACATACACAGTACACCAGTGTTTTATGTGGAAACCCAAATCAGGAGAAAACCACATAATGATTTATCTTATATGTCTTGAAGAATTACATTCATTAGAAGCACCAAATTCCTTTGTTTTTAAGCTGCAACTAGAAGGAGGCTCTAACCCCCTAGTTTCTCAGGCTACAACCTGAGGGAAGCTCCAACTCTCCAATTCTCTGGATAAAGCCAGAAGGAGGCTAAAACCCCCTATGTTCTCCGGCTACAACCACCTGTCCTTGCCCCGTCCAACCGCCCTGAAGTAGAAGTAGAATGATGGAACCACTGTCACACTATCACTATGAGATATACCATTGTAAACATGTACCAATAAACCTGAACCATGCATCAACCTGTACCTCAACCTATAATCAACCTATACCATAAACAAGTGTATCAACCATGCACCAACCTGTACCAAACTATATGTAATCAACCTGTACCATAAAAACGTGAAACCAACCATGTACCAAGTATGTAACAATCATGTTTCAAGTACTCATCAACTATGACTCATCAATATGTACCAACATCATCAACTATACACCTCATGTATGCGGCAACTCATCAACTACTTGTCTCAACAATGTACCCAACTTGTACCTCAACCAAAATCTCTCATAAATTTCATCATCCAAATATGATTTGTAACTCTGTAATAGACCTGGTGTATATGATCACATACCTACAAACCTTCCTTAACTTTAACAAAAAGATACTAGCATTTTCATCAAACATTTCTTTAGTCTCACAAGACTAGTTTTGGATTAGTCAACAACCCTAACTTGAAATAATCATAACTTTGTACCTGCAATGAATAAAGATCTGAAATTGATATACAATGTTGTTTAGTGTGTTTTTTACAATTCCTCCAGGTTTAACTACTTGGAACCTCTCATAAAATAAGTTATGGAAAAAATGGCACACCTTATTGAATTCTGGCTTATTCTAGAGAGCGACCTTGTAGAGCGTGCCCTGCACAGAATATTTATTGAATTGATATGAAAATGTTACAAATAATACTAAATACTGTACTCTAACCAACACATTTTTTTTTACTGAATTTGGATCTGTTATGAAGAAGTTATGACGTTTTTACCCGAAACACCAGTTTTTGACTAGTTTCAGGACTAGCCACAAATCCTATTTTCCACGGAGTGTAACTCCAAAAATAAAATGACTCACAAGATAAAATTTTTACCATAGATACTTGGATATGTTTCCTCAATGGAATATAAATTTCACAATATGAAGCATTCTAGAGAAAATTTATTGTGAAAATGGTGATATGACCTGAAAAAGACATACCTTAGAAAACACCATCAAAATAATTTATCCTTCCTTGAATTTCGGCCTTCTTTTCTTCACTTTCCTTAGAAATTCGGCTTAGATATATTTTGGTTACCTCAGAAACCTATAGGTATTCAATATTCTCAAGTGTGTCTTAAATGAGAGAGCCTTTCCTCTTTTTTATACTCTCCAAGTAGCTTCCTTAAAAACATCTTCTAGGTCACTTTGCCCACTTTCCTTATTTTAGGGTTAACCCACTTCTAATTTCTCCATTAAATTTATTATTGAATTAATTTATTTTTTATTCACTTTGAATTGTAGTACACTCATCACTTCACTTTATTATTTACCTTTTAAAATCTCTTAAACCACTTTGACTACTTTGACCTTTTGGGGCTTCTAGATGACATATGAGGGTCTTCCAACTTCGTAAGGCCATAACTCTCAAACCGTGAAGAGTTATGTGACGTTCCACATACTATCAGAAATGGAATGACATGTACTATTCATATAGAATAGTATTACCTTAAAATATATCAAAAATCATACTGTTATCCATAAAAAAAACTTGGGTCCATTACCCAAACCTGGGTTCTCCAACTTCCCATGGCCATAACTCTCTAACCATGAGGAGTTATGTGACATTCCACGTACCACTGAAAATGGCATGAAAAACACTATCGATATAGGATAGTTTCACTAGAAAATTCACTAGCATTCATCTCATTATTCCACAAATAAGCATGGGTTCTCTAACCATACTTCTAGGACAACTCAATCCACAAAGCGTCTTCCCATGAGGGATTTCACCATAAGGGGACCACTTTGGAGTTCATCCATTTATACTTATTATAAAACATGATAAGACAATAACGAGTCATCTTTACATCAAACAATCTTGGGTCCATTACCCAACCTTTGTTCTACAGGGGTTTCTTCAAGGGTTGACATCAATGAAAACCAACCTTAATCAACATGTTGCTGCTCCTCCCCCCACACGAACTTGGCCCTACCACTGCCCTTTGGTCACCTGGATGAGGGTCCAGGTAGTATGGGAGAATCCCAACATGAACTGTCGGTAAAAATTGGTGAGGCCTAAGAAGCTATGAAGCTCTATCATTGTGGTCGGGGCTAGCCAATCATGGATGACTTGGACCTTAGCTGGATCAACATGTACCCCATGCTCATAAAAAATGTAGCCCAGGTATTGGACCCTGTTCATGCCAAAAGATCATTTTTCCAAGTTGGCATAAAGCTTTTGCTACCGTAGAGTGCTCGAAACTTGTTGAATATCCCACGTTCTACTGAAGATGAGGATGTCATCCAAATATAATATGACAAAGGAGTTGGTGAAGGGTATCGAGACATCATCCATCAACCTCATGAAAGTGGTTGGTGCATTTGTTAAGCCAAAGGGAATGACTAGCCATTGATAGAGACCTTCCTCAGACTTGAAGGCTATCTTCCAGACATCCGTTGGTTCGATGGGAACCTGGTGGTAGCCAAACTTCAGGTCAATATTTTTGAATAAATTTCCCCCCTTGAGTTGGTCAAGAAGGTCATCAATGCTGGGAATGGGATAGCAGTTCCTGACTGTGATTTTTTTTAAGTCTCTGTGATCAATGCATAGTTTCCAAGTCCCATCCTTCTTCTGCACCAGTACAATCGGGCTTCCACAAGGGGAGGATTTGGGTCTGATTTTCCCCTTTTGAAGAAGATATTGGATATGACAGCTGATTTCGTCATTCTCCATCAGTGAGCATCGATAGAGTGGTCCATTAGGTAGAGGTGTGTTGGGGGTTAGATCAATTGGATGCTTGAATTGGTAGTGTGTCGATACCCCTGTATGTGAGACAAAGATGTATCTGTATTCTTCCATGATCCCATCCAGTTTCTTTTGCTACAAATAAAGGTGTTGTGTAGAGGCCATGGATGTGGCAGTGACCTTCTGCTTACTGTTATCTTAGATAACAAAGAAGATGAACTTATCGGTCTGTGAAATGACCTTACTGCATTTCTTAGCAGAGATTAAAGAAATAGTAGTAGGTGGTGCCACCTCTGGGATACTATACAATTGTCTACCCAAAGTAATAATAAAACTGCAGGGTCTAGATTCATACACAACATGATGCTTCCATAATATGGTTGTCCTAAAAGAACATAAATTTTTTTAGGGGGGGAAATATCACACTATACCTCATGTTTGAAAGGATTGATGCTGTAAGACAGATGACATTGTTGTCTGACACAAATATATATTCCTTGAAGAAGCCAGATGATGGTGTAGGGTTGTAGGTATGGTGTCATTGGAAGGTTCAACCACTTGGCGACCTCTGCTGAAATCAAGTTATTTTGACTATCGTTGTTGACAATGAAGTGAATCGAAGCCCCCTTGACCCACATATGTGAGTGAAAGAGGCATTCCCCTTCCTCTGGTTCTTCTGGTTCGCTTGGCCAAACTTTGGTGGTAGCGACCGTGGCACTGGGTTCAACATCAATAATTTGCTTCCCTTCTTCAAGATTTGACTCGAAATCAGAATCGACCTCTGACTCATAATCCTTTAGTTCGACCATGAGGGACTACTTGGAGTGACATTCGTAAGTGTTGTGCCAAGGAATTTTATGGTACTCACATCTTTTTCCTGTTTCCTTCTTCGGCTTGTCATTTCCTTTCTTGTGTTGTGGCTTGGATGAATTATCCTGAGGGAGGCCATCATGACTTGGTCCCTTGCTGTGTGAGTCGGGGTTGCCTTTTCTCTACTTCATCTATGAGGGGTTTGCAGATACAAACTCTCTCCATTTATTCTTAAATTTCTGCTTGATCTTGACATTGTATCTATAAGATGTGCCCAATGAGGTGATGACCAAGAACTCTATTTCTATTTGAATGTATCTATGCAAAAAACCACAGTATTTGAGCACCAGATGATGCTCAGAATATTTGACACCCAATTTGGTGCAAAGGGTATGGAAAATATTGGTGATGTCTGGTAACATCTGGTCCCTTTCTTGACGTAGGGTGGTCCATCTAGTGTACTAGTCCTCGTATCTTCCAACAGGGTAGTACTATTCTTTAATGGCATCCTGGAAGGAATCCCATGTAGAGGTCACCACAAAAATTGAATATTCCTTCACGTCCCTTTGCTTAGAGTAGGTATCCCACCGATCTTTAACATGGGGAATGACCTTGAGGAGTGAAAAAGTGATCTTTTCCTGATTGGAAAAATTGTGGATCGAAAAATATCCTTCGAGCAGATTTAACCATTTATCTACAACATCCGCATCTATCAGTCCTTCAAATAATGAAATATAAAAATTTACCTATACCTTGAAGGGGGTTGCACGGCCTCCTGATGAAGATGCTTCTTCCAGGGGCAACCGTCGAAGGATCTGTGTGAAGTTGTCCATCATTTTGTTCCTTTTTCACGTGAGGGATTCCTAGAGAAACATTTTAATAGGATCCCCTGCTCCATCATCTTTCTTTTCATCTCCCATTGGTTGTTGTCAGACTCAGCGCGATTGATCTGGTAATGGCTCAATTGGTTCAAGTCCCAACTTCTTGTACCCAAACCTTGTTGGGGACATGCACGAAGAAAAATAAATGAAGAGCATACCACTCTGATACCACTAATATAGATTTAGGAGTGGAACAAACTAATTATAGACTGAATACCATAAACATAGAGATAGGAAGCATAACACAAATATTCAATGAACAATATCTTCTATTAAATAATGAAATAGGATGAAACAATAAAACTGTTGAACTGAAACTTGCTCGAATGGTGGTATCTATCTCTGAGAAGAGATATCGCTGCTATGCGCATTTGTCTGAGAAGAATGGATTATAGTGAGGCTCCATATGCCCTTTTCATATTAATCATGAATGCCAAAACCCTAGACATGTTGGAAATACTAAAACAATTGAGATGGGGGGGTGAATCTGTTATTACTGTGCTTAAATTTTTTCATGCCTATTAAAATGTTATTAACCTTCTTCAAGTGATCATCAAGATTATGAAAGTCATGAACAACATAAATAATAAACAACAATCACACACATGATATACATAGAGACAAATATTCATGAGGAAACCCATAAAGGGAGAAAACCTCTTCTTCTTGGAATGATAAGCATTCTTTTAAGTTCTGTACATCATCTTTCTTTGAGAACCAACTCAAAATGAGGCTATAGCCTTTTCTTTAGAAAGATGAAACTTGCTGAGAGCACCAACTCTCTGGTTTCTCTAGCAACCACTATAAGGAAGCATGAACTCCCTGAGTGTTTCAGCACCAACTGCATGGAAGCACCAATTTCCAGTCACACAGGAACCAACCTGTATAATAGAGAACAATGGTTCTCCCTTGCACCACCTTACCACCCTGGTTTTTCTAGCTGCAACCAGATGGAATCTACAACTCCCTATGTTCAAGCACCCACTTGAAACTCTGAGGACAACAATCCTCCCTAGCACCACCCTACCAACCTATTTTCTAAAACTTTGCTGGAATAATACTTTACAATAATACAAGCATTTCAATGTTTACCAGTACTTCTCTGTTATGCAATTCTAGTCTAGTTCTGTCTGTTAATGTTTGGCTCCACTTGATATTTCTTTCCATCTTTTCTTCCTCTGTTCTTCTCATACTATTAGGTTCTTGTACAGTCTGCTGTTTTCACCATTTTTTCTCTGTCCAGCTTGTGTTCTTCATCTATGCATTTCTCACACTATGTTCATGCTCTCTACTTGATTACATACAGTTCAACTTGTTTTACTAAGAAAAAACAACCTTCCTCTGTCTTGGCATATTTCTTTTATTCATGCTCTCATCATCCATTACACTCTACATCTCCAACTCTCAATGTCGGGAATCTCACAATGCTCAAGAGACATGATTCCAATGCTTAGGAACAATGATTTAGCCACTCAGGAAAAATGATTCAGTTAGTGTAGCTGAATCGTAATTGATCAATAAATCACGAGATGAAACAACAACCCTTCGATCAGATTTGGTTTGATCAACGCAGTTGGATTATACTCCGAGGTGGATCCTGGTAGCATTAGCTCCTTCCCCTATCTTCTGCTAATGTGACCATGGGTGATGATATCATGTGACCATGCGATTATGGGTGCGATCAAAAGGTGGTTTGAGGGAAACCCACTTTTCACCCCATAATTCACTATGAGCATCCATGTGTCCTTTCTCTAAAATCGTGGTTTTGATTGTGGCCCATTCATGAAAAATTAAGACACGAGCATGTTATGGCCCCACAATGCGACAGGACTGTCGATCTCATGATCTTAACGGTGCTCCTGAACTAACGGTTCAAATCTTTCCACTCAAGTCTGTGGATCAGATCTACTCTCCCTAAATCAACGATTGATATTTACTTCGTGATCTAGGCTCCTGGAGTTTCAAATCTCAAACCTCGCTTTCCCATACGCCAAACTTCCGAAGTTGACAATCCATTGACGAATGTCCCTCTCAGATCAACGGTCCTTGTTCACTTAGGGAATTTGACCTTTCAACCAGATCAATGGTTCATTTCAAGAAACCAAATCAATGGTCATATTTTATCCGTACACTCATCCTTTCATTGTTAAAACTGACGGCTAGGACTTAATCAAACATTGAGATGGACATATGTTAGAAATTCTCCCTTCAGAACTTTGGGATTTCAAATTTTCAAACTTACACTATCCTTCCACTGTACTATTATCAACGGTTGATAATACATCCGAAGTGATATTTCAGATCTGAGGACTCATTTCCTTGCTGACATGGTCTTCCACATGTTCTTTCTAAGGTGGTCTACTGACGTGGGTGAGACATGTAGGCAAAGTAGTGAAGTGTGGAGGCAGAGCGCGGTAGTGGAGTGTGACGTGTAGTGGGTAGTGGAGTGTGACGTCGGAGTGCGGAGGTGGTATGTATGAGTGGTTTGGTGGTTTACTTGGAGGGGGGGTTAGGTGGTAAGTAGTAATGAGTGAGGGGGGTATGAGTTAATAGGAAGGTGACACATATGAGGGTCCCACATGGAAAATACCACCAACTCCAATGCCCCCCCTTGGTTAAAGATAAAAAGGCCGGGGGGGTCCAATATGCCCTATTGACCATAGATATGAGAGCCCGATTATCATTCATTGATATTAGCACACCCTTCTTCTAACTTATTATGTCCTTCCACTTTAGAATGATCTAATGACTGAAATTTACTTTGGATAATATGATGGTCCAGGATTTATTTCGTCTCTCCAGCTCTCTGGACATCGAGGATTTCAAATCTAAAACTGATGCTTTGGATTAGACGACCCAGATCCACTTCATATAATCTGATGCTTGAGATCTTCTTCTGATGATTTGACGATTGCGATCTTATTTGGATGATCCAACCGTTGACAATTTATTTCTGCTCTCCATCTCTTTGGGCTTCGGGTATTTCAAATCTCAAACTGAAACTTCTCTAAGTGATTTCTCCGGAGTGTAACCTCCTCACATCTTTAGACCCTAATCAAATTTCATTCATTGATAAAGATATTAGATAAACGAATTGATCTGTCTGGGATGAAGCTTTGCCTTGGATTAGATACAACATCTCTCCATCTTTTCTTATCCAATCCTCCCATTTGTTTCGATCTGACGACTGACAAAAATTTGGGTGATCGAGATCTCAGATCTCAACCCTTGCTTATCCTATCCTTCCATTAATTCAATCCGATGTTTGTTGGTCCTCTGGATAGGTGATTCAATGGCCACTATTGCTCTTCCTCCTGAGCTTCTAATCTCTCCAACTTAGAAGGTTTTCTAAGTGTTCACGGGTCTCGACCTTTGCTCCTCCTGCGAGTTCATCTCTTGGACCTTGTTTTCACTTCTGGACCACTATCTCTTCTTAGCTTTCTTTTCTTCTGCACTCTTGAGGTTTGGTTCGTTGCTATTATTACCATCAATGACAAGCACACGCTTTTTTTAAAACATGCCAACAATATCTCTCTTTAGCATTGATGTCAACCCATAAAGGCTGCACTTTTATTCTTAGACCTCCAACCATAGCATCCAGACCACACCTTTTCTCCCCCTTTGACATCAATGTCAAAGAAAACATTCTCCCCCTGAGTTGTTGCAATACTTTTTGGAGGTATCATATATTCGAACAACACATACTCCCCCTGAAAGTATGGACTCTCTTAGGTGAGAGAAGGGATGAAACCAAGCTTCTGATGGAGATATTCAAATGGTGTCTTGGCTAAGGGTTTAGTAAAGATGTCTGCAATTTGTTCTGTGAAAGGAATATAATTCAGCTGGACAACTTTGTTTGTAACCGAATCTTTGCGAAAATGATACTCTATTGGTATATTCTTCATCTTTGAATGGAGAAAATAATTTTTGGAGACACTAATGGCATTGGTGTTATCACAATGAAGTGGAATTGGATCAGTATAAGTTATCTTCAAATCTGCAAGAGTTTGTATCATCCATAAATTCTGAGTGCAACAAGTAGCAGCAAAAATGTACTCTGCCTATGTATTTGATAATGAAATAGATCCCTACTTCTTACTAATACATGCTACTAATGAGTCACCTAAGAAGAATGCACCTCCACTGGTGCTCTTTCACTCATCCAAACAATTTTCCCAATCAACATATGAATATGTAGTTAATTGAAAATTCTGATTTCTAGGATACCAAAGACCATAAGTCATTGTACCCTTCAAATATTTAAATATCCTCTTGACAGCTACTAAATGATTTTGTTTAGGAGCAGACAGATAATGACGTACCATTCCAACAACTTGCATTATATCAGGACGAGATACTATGATGTACAAAATACTGCCTATCATTGATCGATATGTTCTTTGATCAACATCAGGTGAAATATCATCTTTACTAAGCTTGCAACCAACCACCATAGGTGTACTAACATGAGAGGAATCATCCATCTGAAACCTCTTCAACATCTCTTTCAGATACTGTTCTTGAGAGATAAATATCCCTGCAGAACTATGATTGATTCGTAAACCAAGAAAATATGACAGTTATCCTATCATGGACATCTCAAACTTAGTCTGCATTGAATTAGAAAATCACTGAACTGAAGGGTCATTAGTGCATCCAAAAATGATGTCATCTACATAAATCAAAACAACTAATAAATCATCACCTTCAGATTTTATGTATAGATTACTATCAACAATACCTTTCTTGAACCCATTGTCATGTAGAAAATTTTCCAATCTTTGATACTAGGCTTGTGGTGCCTGTTTCAGTCCATTTAATGCCTTTTTCAAATTACATACATAGTCAATATTATTTGTCAGTGAAAATACTTCAGGTTGCTCCACATATGCATCTTCTTTTATATATCCATTAAGAAATGATGACTTAACATCTATATGATATACTTTAAAGTTCTTATGACATGCATAGGCAAGAAACATTTTGATGGCTTCCAATCTTGCCACTGGTGCAAAGGTTTCATCAAAATATTTTCCTTCAACTTGTGCATACCCCTTACAGACCAATCTGGCTTTATTCCTAACAATTTGTCCTTGTTCATTCATTTTATTTGTAAACACCCATTTGGACCCAATTACATTCTTATTTGCAGGTCTAGGAACAATCTCCCAAGTATTGTTCTTCTCAATCTGATCGAGTTCCTCATTCATTGATTTTAACCAATTTTCATCTTCACTGGCTTCATTAAAGTTCTTGGGTTCCACCATAGATATGAAGGCTATATGCGATTTCTTGGTGTCTTTGATTATCCTTCTCCTGGTTTGTACACCTTTGTCTTTCTCACCAATCATCTGACTTGCATGATGATTCTTTTGAGTAATTTTGGAGGAAGGATTTGATGTTGTCTGATGATTTGAGTCTGCCTGAGTATTTGTATCTTCATCTGACTCAAAGTATTCTTTTTTTGATTCTTGGAACTGCTCATATTCAACTTCAACTATATCCTCTGTTGTTGATTCAACATTACTTACATCTCGTACCGGGATCTAGTCATCAACTTTTATGTCAATGCAATCAACCAATTTATGAAAACTCTTATTATAGAATCTGTATCCTTTACTGTTTGTAGCATACCCTAAGAAGATACCTTCATCATCCCTATCATCATATTTGCCAAGGTTTTCATCATTATTATTGATATAACACTTACTTCGAAAAACTTTAAAATGCTTGATTGAAGCAGGTCTTCCAAACCATAGTTCATAAGGAGTCTTGTCACTTTGTGGCCTGATATGAGCTTTGTTAAGAATATGTACTGATGTATGAATTTCTTTTACCCAATATGTCTGAGGAATATTCCTTTCATTCATCATTGATCTTGCCATCTGCTGAACTGATTTGTTCTGTCTCTCAACTACTCCATTTTTTTGTGGAGTTCCTGGAATAGTATACGCTCTTTTGATCCCATGTTTATCACAAAACTCTTTGAAGTCCCTTGAACTAAACTCTCCTCCTCTATCAGAGCTTACTTCCTTCAGTTTGTTTCCTGTTTGATTCTCAGTCAGAGCCTTAAACACTTTGAACTTTTCAAATGCTTTAGATTTTTATTTTAGAAAGGAAACCCATGTAATTCTAGAATAATCATCAATAATCAACATGAAGTAATTTTATTTTCCTGTTCCTTCCTTCCTTGATGGTGCACATAAATCCATTTGTACTAGCTGAAGTGATTTCTTTGTTGATGCAAATTTATTAGATTTAAATTGTGTTTGGTTAAGCTTTCCTATTTGGTAAGGTTTACATACAAAATCATATGGCTTTGATATCTTTGGAAGATATTTTACTACCCCACTGTTTCTAAGTTTGACTAGATGATCAAAATTTAGGTGTCCAAGTCTCCTATGCCATAACCAACTTTCATCATACTTGCTTAAGTGACATTCTTATTTTTCTTCTTTCAAAACATAAACACTGTTTTCTGTCCTTATTCCTTTAGCCAACACTTATCCTGAGTTTACAGCCTTTATCTTACAATATTTGGAAGTAAACACCACTTCACATCCTATGTCACACATATGACTTACACTGAGCAAAATATGTTTCAGCCCATCTACAAGCAGAACATCCTGGGCTTTTCCTTTGCTATTACTCAAACTCACCATCCCTTTACCCTTGATTTTACCTGGTTCATCATTTCCAAAGGTCACATTTCCTATTTTTCTTTTACTTATAGACAAAAAATTATCCTTGTCTCTAGTCATGTGCTTGGAACATTCATTGTCTATATGTTGAGAAATACTGAGGGGGGGGGG
>ML856653.1:16258-27501 GCA_009831015.1 Picea engelmannii
TTGACAAGGATGGTGTATGGGTGGATCCTAAGAAAATTTAAGCTATGAAGGACTGACCTCTCCCTAAAGCAATTAAAATATTTCATGGTTTGTTGGATTTAATGGTATATTATCTCAACTTTGTTCAAAATTATGGAAAAATTGCAACTCCTCTCACTTCTCATATTAAAAAAAAATGCTTTCAGTTGGACTCGAGTGACAAATCAATTATTCCACACCTTGAAAGAGGATATATGCACAATTCCTATCCTATAGCTACCAGACTTCACCAAGACTTTTATCCTGGAACATGATGTTTTTTATAAAGGTATTGAGGTTGTCCTCATGCAAGATGGAAAACCTTTGGATTTCACTAGAAAACAACTTTTGGAGTGACATTTGGACAAACCAACTTATGGAAATGAAATGTTGGATATTTTGGATACCGTGGATCTATAACATCCCTATCTATTGGGGCAATGACTCCAAATTAAAAATGATAATTGTAGCCTCAAGTATTTTCTAGAACAAAGAGCTTCATCCCTGGAACAACACAAATGGGTGGCGAGGTTGTTTGGATATGATTATGAGATCATTTACAAAAAGGGAAAATAAAATGTGCTTGTTGATTATCTTTCAAGGAAATATGAATAAGAAGGGTCCATATTTTCCCTCTCTTTCATTGTCAAATATTGGCTCCAATTTGTTTGTTAGGAGTGGTTCCAAGACCCCAAACTTATTAACCTAATCGAATAGTTGCAACAAGATTCTCAAGTTTCTCTAAGACGATCTTGGCAAAATGAAGAACTCCAATATAAATTTTATTTGTATTTAAGCAAACAATTGAACCTTAAATCCACTGTGTTATGTGATCTTCATGCTTCACCCATAGCTAGGAATTAAGGTTTTAGTAAAACCTATGAAAAGATAAAAATTTCTTCTTTTTGGGAAGGTATGAAATAAGACATATGCACCTTTGTGGATGAATGTGATAAATTTTAACGCAATAAAGGAGAAACACTCAAAGAACCATGAAAACTCCAAATTCTCTCAATTCCACCTACTATTTGGAAGGACATTTCGATGGAATTCATTGTTGGCTTACCTAAATCAAGAAATAAGTCAGTCATCATGGTTTTAGTAGATTGTCTTTCCAAATATTCTCATTTTTGTGCTCTTCAACACCCATTCACTGCATCCATCATGGCTCAACTCTTTATGAATAACATCCTCAAATTCCATGGCATGCATGAGTCATTCTATTTTCTACGACCATGATCCAGATTTCACCAACAATATTTGGCAAGACTTGTTCAAGCACTAAGGAATGCAATTGCATCTCATTACCGCCCATCATCCTGGAGCTAAAGGACAAACTGAAACTATCTACAAGTGTTTGGAAACATATTTGTGGTGATTTCCATCTGATCTAAAAACACAGTGGGATCAAAGATTACTCCTATATAAATGGTGGTACAACACATCTTACTATACTACCACTCACATGAATCCCTTTGAAGTGGTCTATGGGAAAATACACAATCATTTATTTCATACATGCCAAATGTTTCTGAGGTTCAGGAGGTCGATATCACTCTTATAGTCCCCATGTACATTCTACATACCCTAAAATAAACTTTGGCCATGGAACATAATCACATGAAGCAAAAAGAAGAATAAGTTTGTTCAGAATGTCAATTTGCTGAATGTGACTAGGTGTTTCTTTGTATGCAACCTTATAAGCAAACTTCACACAAAGTTGAACACTATTAGAAAATTTCCCCCAATTTTTATGGTCCTTATACAATTCTCAAGCAAGTGCGGCATGTGGCCTACTAATTATCTCTTCCAAGTCACTCTAACCTCCATCATGTTCTACATGTCTTGTGCTTAAATAAAGTAATTGGAACTAAATTCCAAAGTCAAACCAGTCACCCTGAGTTGGATGAAGGAGGATCCATTTAGTTGCACCCACAAGTAGTCTTGGACCAGTGTAAGCATCGTCTCCATTAGCACACCATCAAGGAAGTTTTATTTCAGTGGAAGGATATGCAACCAAAAGATTCTACTTGGGAGTCGACTACCATTCTACAATAATTTCCCTACCTCAAGCCTTGAGAACAAGGATATGTTTTAAGGGGAAGGAAGGTTAGGAACATAACTTCCCTAACCCCTCACTTGGGTATAATAATATTCTTTCTATGTAATAAAGGATGACATTATTAAATAAAACCTATATAATAATGTAAATAAGTCTAATGTAAGAAGACTTAATAGAAGCTTCCACTTCTAGGAAGATCTTTCTCTTGAATGTTCTTTAGAAGATAGAACTAGTATAAATAGGAGTAAAAATCATGAGAAAGTTGTCTTGAGAATTATTGTATTAGATATCTGGTATGTTGGAGGTTCCCCCCTAGAAGAGGCAACTGAACCTAGATTTCTATCAATAAAGGTATCATTGTTGGTGTTATTATTCTCTATATCATGTTCTTCCACTGGTATTTGTCGTAATATTTGTATTTCTTCTTTATATAATACATTTGGTAACTTACACATGTAATTATCCATTCATCAAGTTAATGATTATAAGATATTCCTCTTTGACATGTAAGGGAAAAAATGATATTTAAAGAAAAAATCAATTGATAGAGGAGCGATTTAAAATCACCCAAGTTACATTTTCCCCATCCAATATTCAGTTTTAAAAAAAGGACATGGTTTCTGGATAGATAGAGGGTAAAACCTAGGCCTGCTAAACCATCTTGTTGTCGAAAGACCCTATTAAAGGATGCCCATGGTCTAGACCTGTCTAAGTAGTTGTCGTCTTAGATGCATGGAGCCCTCAAGAATTGTGGCAGGGATCCATTTTGTGTCATGATATGAAAAGGAGGACATAACTTGTATTCAAAATTTAAGCGATTCCTAGTGATCTAAATTTCCCATGCCACTAGATAAGGAAGATCCCTCAACTTCTTAAGTCTTCTCTCAGCATACCACTTTTGGAGACTGCTCTCATTCAAATGCTCCTACCATAAATAAAATTTTACCATGACCATTTCCATCTCATTCAAAACTAGAATTGTATAATGACAATGTACAAATAAGTGTTGATTTCTTTTAGCACTCTATCTGCAAAACATACATACCTCCAACCCTTCTTCACCACTTTTAACCAATTGATCCCATGTCAACCCTTTTTCATTGAGATAAATCCACATGAGGATTATTTCTTTGAGATGTGCTATGGTCTTCCACAATTTATTCCACCATCTTTTTGTGTCACTTCCTGTAAGAAAGTGCTCCGCCTTATACCCTATATTTTCTAAATACTCTCCCCTCGCTTCATTAAACACCCAAAATAAGTATTCATCCTCATAATTTAACTTGATATGATCCTTTTTTAATTCAACAATCAAGGACATCCATTGAGGAACATCATTACCTACTAACCCAATCTCTTCAATAGATTTACATCCCTGTGACTAGAGGTATTTAGCTTCCACATTGGCAATATGGTTAAGGGTGGCCCTCCCCAAATCCTGAAAGTGATGAAATAAGAAGAAGAGAAAAGAAGAGGAGGAAAGAAAAGGAGAGGGATAAGAGTACCAAGAGTGAGGAGAGGGATAATAAATTTTCCCTAAAAGATCAGAAATGTAATCTCAACAACCAATTTGTGGAGTATT
This sequence comes from Picea engelmannii, assembly GCA_009831015.1. NCBI lineage: Eukaryota > Viridiplantae > Streptophyta > Pinopsida > Pinales > Pinaceae > Picea > Picea engelmannii. The sequence goes on from ML856653.1 coordinate 19,921, forward strand.
GGAATATCCATAACGTATTTAAAATAAAAATAATTTGAAAACTCCAATATCCTTCATGTGTGATCTAAAATAAATATCCTTCATAGATTTTGTGTAAGATCCAAAATCCAACACACCATTTGCCTACGTTTAAAAAACCATATGATATAGACTTTATCAAAACATTCCTTCAAATTATGATTATTAATATAATCATGGATCTTTTTCCTTAATTAAGGAACCATGGTAAACCTTTTTATTTCATTTTTATGTGAAAATCATCATACTTTTCCTTTATATTTCCATAGGCATACCTAACCAAGAAAATGTTTCTCTTAAAAATGAGTGGTTTTGTGTTGATCTACAATGCCATCATTAATTTTTAATTCCTAAACAAGTTCATCAATACTTCATTTCTATATTGACACACTAATTCTCTAAAACATGAAATGCACATCATAATTCTAAAAAGTTACTTTTTTCAAAAAAATCTCTTACATTGATGTGTTTATGATGACACTAAGACAATCACCTTCTAATAGAAGATCAAACCTTCTATGAATTACCACTAACTTAATTGTAAGTAAACACTTTACATGATGATTTTTCTTTATTGCCCTGTATTGAAATAATTTTCACAAAAATAAATATTTAAATAATTTTCGCAAAAATAAATATTTATATTTTTCTCCCATTTCCTACTCCCAATAATGCTCTTCTTCTAATACTCATACTCTACATAGATGGTTTTGTACACCAAATCATGTTGAAGGAATGCTAGAAAACCTCTAAAATGTACAAAATAATGAAAATTATAATGTATTTATAAAAAGTAATACTAAACATAGTTATAATTTTAATTTAATTGATTTTTATTAATATTTATTAATAGTTTTCTTAATAAATATTTAGTAATTATAATTAACTAAGCTAGAATTTAATGGTTTTTAAAATTTAACTTAATAGTTTTTTACTAAATATTAAATTTAGTAGCGTTTATTATATTAGTCTTTTATTATATATCTCATTTATTAAAGCCAAAAAATAAACTAACATAAAAATGTGAATAATTAAAATAAAAAATTACAAGAGGTCATTGCTTCATAGTTTGTATTATTAATATGGTGCATTACTTTAAGAATCTAAAATAAAATAAAATTATATGTATATATATATTAGATTTTATTTTTAAAATATTGATTACACTATTAACATTTTTAACCTTTTAACTCAACAAAAATATGGTGATCTTGAAAAGCTTCTCTTAATACTTTTCGAGTACAGAAACAAAATTCTAAAAAATCACAAATAATCACTTACCCTCTTAAAGTCCAATAAACCAATTAGATCTTAGTTGATGTTAATCATCATCATCATATATATTTTAAACTACTATTAATATTATATTATTTTAATATTTACAAAATATAATATATGTATTCTTTTAAAAATCAAGTGTAAAATATCTTATAAATTCCACGAATCATTAATTTTAAAGTATAGTATATATAATGAAAAATTACACAAATCATTAATTTTATATAATTAATATAATCCATTATTTGAAGAGTTAAAAACTTTTTTTATTTTATATATTTTGTATTATAAATATGACCTATTATTTGAAGAATTTCAAAATATAATATTATATATATATTTAAAATAGAATGTAAAATATTTTATAATTTTATATAATTAATATAATCCATTATTTGAAGAGTTAAAAACCTTTTTTATTTTATATATTTTGTATTATAAATATGACCTATTATTTGAAGAATTTCAAAATATAATATCATATATATTTTTAAAATAGAATGTAAAATATATATATATATATATATATATATATATATATATATATATATATATATATATATATATATATATATATTTTCAGAAAGAAAAAATCTTATTTTTTTGTTGGACATAAACCAAAAATCCATTTTTCATATGGTGCAAACATCACAAAAATAAAAGTTACTTAATGCTTCCTCATATAAAAAGGATTTATGAAGACTTTTTTTCCTCGGAAAAAAAGAATAAATTTTATTCAACCAAAAAAATAAATTTACATTATGTAGAATACATGCTACCATGTATTTTCCTTCAACATAAGAGGTTTAGATTGTACCAAGGGGTACTCAAGAGCCACAAAACCATGTAGTGATCTTCTCTTTTAAGAGAAATAGTTGGTCATACAATGTTAAAAAAAATAATCTTGGATCATATACAAAAACAAATCCATTGTAATTCCACAAATTGTATAGCTCAGAATATACATAAAAAAAAGAGTATGAAGATAAAACCAAAAAATCTAGTCAATTCGTGCTAAAATAAGATAAGATCCCCTTTAGTTGAGTATTGTTGGGAGAGGGAGATCGCCATTCAAAGGATTATTATAGTATTCATAGTGGTCTCCCTCCTTGAATTTAGTGATCAACCATTTCCCATAATCCATCTGTAATCCAACTTTAGATAATTTGTTTGCATCCCTGTTGAGGTCCTTGTAGACATGATGTAAGGTAAAGTATTCAATAATCTAAGAATTTCTTCAATAATAGAAAGAAACTGAATGTTGTGACATTGTTGATATTTTCTAGCCCAGTTTATGGCCAACATAGAGTCCCCAAAGATTTGGATAGAGTGCACTCCCTTTTCTTTGGAAAAAAGAAGAAGAAGCCTCAAGGACATTATTTTAGCAAAGTTGTTTGTTCCATTCCCAAGTCCCATTGCTAGTTTGAAGAAGTAATTTTCTGAGAAAAATGGAAGTGCCCCTCCTCCACATGATTGGTTGTTGTTTTCGGATGGCCTATCGAAGTACGCCCAAGCGATAGAGTGATCAATATGCACCGAAGGAGAAAACATGATTGGTCCTCTATCTTTTTCTTGAGGGAAGTGTGAGAAGATACTTAGACCCTGAGCTGCAATAATGTCCAGAGTAGGGGTATTGTCCTTGAAAATGGTTGAATTTCTGGATATCCAAAGCCCCCAAACCACAATGAGGGGAAGTGATTTTACCCTTCTATTTGATTTGTTTAATGACCATTCTCTCTAAGCCTGTTATATTGAAGGACCTTCCCATGTCAAGTTCTGTCTGAAAGCCACAACTAGTTCTTTCCAGATATGGTGTAAAAAAGTACAAAGGAGGAAAAGGTGAAGGATTGTCTTATTTTCTTACTTGCATAAGGAGCACTGGCTTGGTCATTCCAAGTATTTGTTCTTCATCTTATCCCAATTTTGTACTTTATTGACTATTAAGCACCACATGAACATTGTAGCTTTCTATGGACAATGAACCTTCCACAAGATTTTCCACCACCAAAGTGGTTCCTTGAGATGGAGGTTGATATTTGGATGAATATATCCCAATTTTGGGGTGTAATACCCAAATGGTGAGAGCTTCCAGATAAGTTCACCTTAATGATCAACAATTCAAATATGGGATGCCTTGAGAGCTTGGACATAATTTGACCATTGGGCCGAGAGGTCCCCATCTAATCCTAGCTAATTGGCATCATACCAGCCTTGGATCCAAATTGAACTATGTGTGGGATCGGACACGTGATTGAGATCGAATAAACCTTTCTCATGTAGGACATGAATCAACTTGGGCGATAAAACACGTTGACCCTCACTTCCCGACCATAGATCTTCCCCAAGACAGACCTTGGTCCCATCCCCAATATGTCAAGCCAACCCATCTCCCACTACACCCAAAAATTTTAGGGTAGCCTTCGAAGTAATTGAGTAGTTGGTGTTCCTTTTGATTGTGTTTTTGGCCCAATCTAATATAGGTTTTGAAAATATGTATTTTTGTTTGACCACACTAGTCCATAGAATACAGTAGTGATTATCCTCCATTTAGACTTTTCATCCAAATAGTTATAAAAGTGAAATATATTATTCATCCCCCAACCCCCTAAATCTTTGGGGGTCACCAGGGTATCCCATATTACCCACGATAACACAAATTTATCCTATGAACCCGCCCATAGAAATTTGAAGCACATCCTATGAAGTTTTTACAAAACTACTTTGGGAATCCAAGCTAAGGACATATAGTAAATAGGGATAGCCTCCAAAACATATTTCACCATAAGTAACCTTCCAGCTTGAGAGATCCATCTATAAATCCAAACCTTCAGTATTTTTTCCAGTTTGGTGATGAGCCAGGACCAATTCGATTTTAAGTAATAGTTTATCTTTAATTGAAACCGGAGGTATTTGATCCCCAAGTCAAAATCCTTGACCTCAAAGGAGAAAATATATTTAAAAAAAATGATTTCTTCTACACTCATATTACAAACTGAAAGAATGGATTTGTTGACATTAATCTGCATACATGTGGCACTGTTAAAAAGTGCCAAGACATTTGAGAGAGTTTCAGCATCAACCCTCTGACCATCACAGAAAAATAGTACATGATACACAAATAACATATGATTTAAGAGTAATGTACAAGGTATAGGAATACCATGAAATAGCCCATGAGATTTTGTGTCATCTAGGGAACGACTAAGGCCTTGTGCCACTAGTAGGAAGAGTACGGGGGATAAATGACATCCTTTTTCGAGGCCTCTTTTAGCATGGAAAAAAGGAGAGCTCAAGCCATTAATGAGAAAAACAAAGGAGGTGGATGATATACAACCCATAAAATAATTGATAAAAGGAACTTCAAACCCCAAGTGAGTTAGGAGGAGTTGGATAAAAATTCAGTTTACTCTGTTATATGCTTTCGATAGATCAATCTTGACAACCACTCCTTTTAGCTTTGTTTTATTCATGTCGTGGAGCCCTTCCTGATCCACCCCTGTAGCCTCATGAATCTACCTACCTTCCAAAAATCCAAATTGTTGCGTGGAAATTGAGGTTGGTAGGATGGCCTTTAATCTTTTGGAAATAATATTTGGTGTCACTCTGTATATTACATTACATAGAAAGATCATACAAAAATCCTCAAAGGATTGAGGGGTGTCTGATTTTGGAATTAGGGATATGAAGGTTGAGTTTAGTGGAGCATGAATGTGCCCTTCTTTCATGGATTCCTCTACCACCTCTAAAATGTCTTTCCCAATTAGATAAAAAAATTCTAAAAAGAACTCTACCGACCAATCGTCTTGTCCTGGGATTTTGTATTTTTGAAATCCATGAAGCACTTTCTTAAGTTAAACCTCAGTAAATTCCTCCATAAGGCCTCTTTTGGCCTCTTTATCGATAAATCTTGGGAAGTAACTGACCAATCAAATAATTTATTCCATTGACGACTGGTTATCTTGTTTGAAAAGGGATGAGAAATGGATTTTCCCCAACCTAGCCAATTCCTAAAAAGTAAAAAATTCTCATCCTTGATTGTTCTTCATAATCTAAATCATATTGGAGAGTTTCTGACCTTTGGAATAAGATTGGAAAAATTTAGTATTCTCGTCTCCTTTTTCCATCTAGATCGCTCGAATTTTCAACCTCAATGCAACCTATTTGTCCTCCAAGATTGTCATATTATTTTTTCCAATTGGAGGAGATTGTATTTTGTCTCAAGTGAGGAGAGTCCTCCATCAACAGACTCAAATATATTATTTAATTCATCTTCAATCTCCTTTAACTCTTGCTCCTCTCTAGCTCCTGTTTTATGTTCCCATGTGATTGTACCTTGTTTAACCTTCTTAAGATTGGATGAGAAGTGGGAAGTAGACGGTTCCCCCAAGCTTGGGTCAAAATGGATTGAATGCTCTTTTACCAGCTCCATAAAGATTTCCTCTTTGACCCATTCATAATTAAATTTGAAGGGGCTTGATGGTTTTCTCATCCCTCTTGCTAGTTACAAAAATATTAGATGATGGTATGAGTCACCTCATGACCCAACTCATTGCCGAAGGTGGAGCTAGCCATCCAACAGGGACTCAAATACAAGAAATCTGTCAATGCATTTTTCAATTCCTTCTTCCCCTACCCGATTGTTTCTCCAAGTAGGGAAAAGTCGAATTGGTGGAAAATCAATCAGTCTCTTCCTTTCTAGTTGGTACTTGAAGAAATTGACTAATGGATTAGATCTATCTTTTGGCCCCCAAAATTCATCCATTCCCAATGAGAAATTGAGATCCCCTCCAATGATAAGATCCTGAGACTCAATGAAATATTTATTTATAACAAATTCCTAGAAAGGGACATGATCCAAATAGGGCCTATAAATATTTAGAATTATAATCTTGATCCCAAGTTTAGAAGATAAAATGTCGATTCCTTGGCCCAAGTTGAAACCCCAATGATTTAATTTTTTTATCTAGCAATCATTCCACCCCAATGCCATTCCCCCTGACCTTCCACTCACATCCAAGCAAGAGAAGCTCCAATTCTTAAAAATGGATTCAAGGGGAGTCTCCAAATTAGATACATTTTGTATAGTTTCATGTAGAAAGAGTAGATAGGGTTGATTGACCTTGACCACCCAATTAAGGGAGAGTTTTTTTATGAGGGTTTTCTATCCCTCGACGATTTAAGGAGAGGATTTTAATGGGGGAACCCCTTCAGGGGAGGTTGATGATCTAAGTGTCCCTTTAAGGGAAAGTTGTATTCCTATTGTGATTTCCACAAGTGCTTTATTTTGTGCTTTGTGCAAGAAGGATTTCCTTCCTCTACAAGAGACCCCCGCGTGAGGGAGATGATTAAGGCCAAGTCCCTTAGAAGACCTATAATGTGGTAGGGAGAGTGGGATGGACCTACTCCTAAGTTGATATGAAGTATTTTCCTCCTTGGAGTCAATCAATTCCAATTAGTTCCGAGGGACCTCAGATATTTTCATTGAGGAGGAGGACAAGAGGGGGAGCAAATCTCAGGGAAGATAAAAAAATTGGCTTCTTCATTCATGGAAGAATTTGTTTTTAGAGATCCCATACAATCTTTACCAAATATGGAGAGGGAATTTATTAATATATTGAAAGTGGGCTCTTGAATTTTTGTCTTACCCAATTGAGGAATGTGATCCAGCTGCAAGTCCATGGCTTGGTTCCTATCTTACTAAGACAAATCTCTGCACTCAACTTCATCTTCCACGGGAATTATATTTTTCTCCAATTGAGTGTCAATCATTCGTTGGACATAAATCCGATAAGGAAGAGGAGCTTCCCCACTTCGATCAAGATGAACAAAGTGATATTCGCCTTCAGATGTTGGCCACTTCTTTGAGAAGTACGTAAGACCATCCCTAAGTTTTCCTGATTTTCCATGAAATGGAAGATTATAGTGGTTCATGTTTTGACCATGTTGATGACATATTCTACATCTGAAGGGTATCCCCTATTAGTCAATATTTTTCTTGAAATATTTTCTTCCGGATATGAGGTTTATGTCTTCGAGAAATACCTATATTAAGTCCAGAGTTATCAATATATTAGCAATGCCCACCTTTCTTTATTAAATGAATGAAATATATGATTCTATAAAATAATCGATCACATTCCCAAGCTCGGAGAAACTTTTCTTGGTCCAACATTCCATAGGGAGACTTGAAATCCTTATCCAGATGGGGACAATGTATACATGTTATTTGTTGGCATCAAACAAGGGGGTCCAGTGCTTAAGGATAATGGGTGAATAATCAATACA
>ML856654.1:0-13302 GCA_009831015.1 Picea engelmannii
CATGCGGGTGCCTGTATTGCCATCAATGCCAAAGGGGGAGATTGTTGGCAAATATGTAACAGATAGCGAATGGCGTGAGTAGAGGAAGAATGTACAGAGGATTGTTAGCATATTTACAGGCAGCGTATACTTGTCATTGATGGAAAGTACAGTAGTGGTGATGGCTTGAGTAGTATACTTGTCATTGGGAGGAGACTCGAGTCCGAATGCATGCGGGTGCCTGTATTTCCATCAATGCCAAAGGGGGAGATTGTTGGCAAATATGTAACAGAGAGCGAATGGTGTGAGTAGAGGAAGAATGTACAGAGGATTGTTAGCATATTTACAGGCAGCGTATACTTGTCATTGATGGCAAGTACAGTAGTGGTGATGGCTTGAGTAGTATACTTGTCATTGATGGCAAGTACAGTAGTGGTGATGGCTTGAGTACAACAATGATGATCAGCGGAGCAGTGATAATCGGGGAAGAGCATCAACTGTGTTCGTTAGATCTCTTTCTGAATTCCCGATGGCCGTCAGATCTGAATGAAGACAAGAAGAGCGCACTGAAAAGGAGGACAGATCTCAGACATTAGATTCAAGTGCAGGACCCGACCATCATTGGATCAAGAAGAACCTGCATGTTCTTTAAAGTGCAAGGAGAAGTGAGCGTAATTGCAATAGGCAAAATCGCGACTTCATCTGAGCCGTCAGTTCAATATTGATTCTGAACCGTTGATCCGACTCCCTGTCGGAGTTTCGAGGATCGCGTGATGGAAATGTCAAAGAAACAATGCAACAGGAATCCCGATTTCTCGATATGAAAAATCCCGGCATAATCTGAGCCATCAAATCAAGATCACATCTGAACCGTTGATCCGACCCCCTGTTGGAGTTTCAAGGATCGCGTGTTGGAAATGTCAAAGAAAAAATGCAACAAGAATCCCGATTTCTCGATATGCAAAATACCGACATAATCTGAGCCGTCAAATCAAGATCACATCTGAACCGTCGATCTGACTCACGTCAGCAAACCACGTCATCTAGGAACACGTGGCAGAACCAGGTAATGACAAGTGTCATACTGATTCAACATGCCAAGCACATGTAAGTGACGAATCAGGGTGACACGTGGCAGTTATTTAACACATGTGACGTCAGTAGACGTACTCCTTGATGGAGTTTCGGGGATCGAGAGTTGGAGATGTCAAAGTTTTTTAACATCAGGAATCCCGATTTCGCGATATGTGAAATCACGATTTAATCGCAGCCGTTGAATAGAGATGTGATCTGGATTGTTGATCCAACTTCTTTACGGAGTGTCGAGGATCGGGAATTTGAAGTGACAAAAACACCGAACGTCCAGAGTGTCGAAATCGCGATGAGTGAAATCCCGACTTAATCTGAACCATCAGATCTAAATATGATCTGGATCGTTGATCCGACTGCGTTAAGGAATTTTTGTGGATCGGGATTTGTAAGTGACAAGAACATTGAACAGAAGGAATGCCGAAATGCCGAAATCTGATTTAAAGGCAAGATTAATAAAGTTCATCCAATGGTGCGGATAAACTTGAATGTGATCGGAGGGTTACTGTTCTCTCTCACAGTTAACTCCCCAGTTACGAATCTGTTAAAAGAAATGGACTCATGATTGAGAATCAGTTAGCGTTTCAGTTGCTAGGACAACTGTCCTTGTTTTTCCTAAGGAAATGCGAAGTGGAACCGTCGGGGAGGTGTGTATAAAAGAAAATGAGACAGAATGTGAATCGTTGGCTGTTCTGGATGAAAAAGAATGAAATTGTAAGAAAGGGAAAAGGAGAGGATGCGCAGTATGAAATTGAGCATATGTGCAGAGTGAAATCAAAGGCAGAGCAAAATAACAAAGCAAGTTGAAGCAGAGCAGAATGACATAAAAAGTTTATGTAGAGCAAACCTGCTGAACAGACAGAGGAAGAGAAGAATTGCAGAACAATTTGTAGAAGATCAGACTTACAGAACAGAGAAAGAGTGGTAAGAATTGATTTATCTGTGTAGTTATTTGTGTATTAATTCATTAATACATTAGGGAGGTTGGGAGGTGCTTGGGAGAACTGTTGTCCTCAGAGGTTCAAGTGGGAGCTTGAACACATGAAGTTGTAGCTTCCATCTGGTTGCAGCCAGAGAAACCAGGGTGGCAGGGTGGTGCAAGGGAGAACAAGTGTTCTCTATTATATAGGTTGGAGCCTGTGTAAGTGGAAGTTGGTGCTTCCATCCAGTTGGTGCCAGAACATATAGGGAGTTGGTGCTTCCTTCTAGTGGGTGCTAGAGAAACCAGGGAGTTGGTGCTTCCTTCTAGTGGGTGCTAGAGAAACCAGAGAGTTGGTGCTCTCAAACAAGTTGCAGCTTGTAAAACAGAGGTAGTACCCTCACATTGAGTTGGTGCTCAATTAAAGATGATGTATAGAACTTAGAAGACTGCCTATCATTTCGAAGAAGAAGAGGTTTTCTCCCTTTATGGTTTTCCTCATGAAAATATGTCTCTGTGTATACTTTATGTGTGAACGATGCTCTTTGTTTTTACTGTCCATATGCTGTATATTGTTGATGATCACTTGAAGAAATATTAATAATGCTTTAATAGACTTAAAATTGTTTAAGCAGAGAAACAACTGATTCACCCCCCCCTCTCAGTTGTGTCAGTAATTTCAACACTAACAAGACTAGAATATTCCGAGAAGCAAGAAGAAACCCTAAAACATTGGACATAACCCTAGAAGACAAGTCGGCTAAAGAATATAATTAATATTGAGTTTTTAGCCTCCAGAAAGAGAAGTCGGCCCAGACAGCTAAGGAAGAGCAGTATAAATACAGGATGTGAGAGCTCATTTGGACACACACAGCTCGCAACTGCAGAAATTTAGTAAGTGGGCAAGTTTGGAGAGTAGTTGCAGTTGTAGCTACTGCAACTAGTATTTTCGGTTTTAGGCTTGGATTTTCTCTTGGTTATGGTTTGGACTTTCTGCTTGGTACGCTAGCTCTGGAGAGTGGTACGCTAGCTTGATTGGCTTTTAGACCTAGGGTTTGCTTCTAGAATTATTCTCTCTGTCAAGGTTAAGGTGCTCGGGGGTGGCTTCGGCCTATGGTTAGGTGACAATATTGCTATATTATCTATGGTTAAATGAGCACACCTATTATTTCTAACAACACATCCCTAAAAATTATTGACAACTCAAACAACCCAAGCTACAACGCAGAAGGATCCCGTTGTCCTATGCTAGGTCGAAAGACCATCCAAGTGAAAAAATGTCCACATAATTGCTCTCAAAATCAACGTCCAAATAATGTATTATGTGTACGATTCAGTTACAAGTCATTGACCCATAATTCTTCCAAATTCTGCCATCTACAGAGTGCATTTTCCTATCTGGAAAATTTGATTCCCATCTGGCATATTTGTTGTCAAATCTTTTAGTATGAAAACCATATTCAATTCCATCATTAATTACCCTCTTTTTCAGTTGAAAGGAGAGACCACAAGTAGTTTCACGATCCATCTTCATTGAATTTTTGAACTCCCCCCTTTAGGTGCATAAGAGTTACATCATTATACTCCCCCCTCTAGGCTCAAGAGAGTACCATGCTTATTCCATTTGTGTACAACACAAAGTGGGCATGTGGAAACAACCACATGTTATCTCATCCCATGAGGGTCATGCTTAAAATCTATGCCATATGGGACCACTTTGGACTTATATACCCTTATGTCAGGGACAAAAAGGTTATGTGCTACAAGATTGGTCTTTACTCAAGATTGAATTCTACGGTAAGACTTTTATAATCGCTTGAATATTGATGACCTCTGCCAAGGATCGATCCATTCATAGTGAATCTTCAATCTTGCAGGTTTTTTAAGTGTTGAAAATCTGTCTGAAGAATGGTTATGCTTTCTACAATGTTGGAAAGGATGGATATTAAAAAATTGATTCCCCATGTGACCAACTCGACTACAATGTTGGCACTTCGCATTTTGATGCTAAACTAGAACAAGTGAAGTTGATACTTCTTGAAGGAATCCAACACTTTGGAACTGGATTGGTTGGGAATAATCGGGAATATGAAAGGTAACTTCCTTTTCATATCCAAGTCCTGTTTTTTGCTTGTTGTGGTTGATTTCTTCCTAAGGTCTAATGATGGGATTGGAAAGAGAAAGATTAATTTGGTCATGTTGAACCTTTTTCTTTGAAATATGTGGAAGTTGATTTACTGCATGTTGCTGCATCATTGAAATGTTTTCTTCACTAAAATCAAAAGAAAACTCTTGAAATGTAGGTTCAATAATAACTTCATCTTTGTCTGAATCTAGAGTTATCTCACTAAGTTTCCCCTTCACAGAATGTTGATAAAAAACAATAACATCACCATCATCATCATCATAGAGAGGGTTGTTCTGAACAAAAACTAGTTCAGAACACTTCACTGGCTGTTGGTTTTTGAGATCCCTAATTTCATCATTCAATAGTTGGGATTGATCTTGAAGAAGTCTAACTTTACCTTGAATTATTTGAAAACAAGTTAGCACTGATTGAGGAGTTTCTTTGTTCAATATCACTATGTTGTCTAAAGTAGTGTTTATTAGAGTGTTCAGAAACTCTAATAATTTGAGACTTCGATCCATTTCAAAACTCTAAATGAGGTCTCATTGTGTAGGTAGATCTCGATTACAATTTGAATCCACACAATAAGGGCTACTTTCAACTCATTCACTTGACTCACTCACTTGAAATTCTCGCTAACTTGAATTTGTTTCCAGGAAGTCACTTGCTTGTACTTCACGCTCGCTTGATTTTCCTACAATGATTTGAGTTGCCGATAATGACCTCCTTATTCTATTTCAGCTAGGTCCCTTTATACAAAATTCAAAGACATTATTTTGACTTTGTAAAGCACTCAACCCTATCAATTTGACTTAGGAATAGAGTTACATAAGCAAGTCATGGGTGTCGGGTTCAAATGAGAATGCACCTTATAACAAATTCAATTCAACTTTACTTAATTTTGATTTCACACTTACAAATAAACTATTTCAAGTACAAATGATCTTGAATGCTTAACAATGCTTTATGCCCATGACTGATGTAGGATCCTTTATTGAATTTTGATGTGATTGATAATTTGATATCTTTTTCACAGTTTGATTACTTTTCACTGATTGACATTAATTATGTGTCTTGGTTTCCATGCGTGCGGTGTTTTAAATTACTAATTGAGATTGTGTCAAAACTAGACACAAAAAAACCATGAAAAAATCACCATCGTACACAATTCAAAGTGCACCTAAGATCCCCTTATTCAATTTCGGGCGGATCTAGGACACTCAACAAAAAAATTAAATTTTATTATAATATCCTTCTTATGACAAAGCCCAAATACAATTAGGTTGAGATTCTTGTGACAAAAAAGATTCGGGGTATACCAAACTCTCATAAAGGCTTCAACCCCCTTTTACATAATTAAAATTTCTCAATCTCTTTCATCACGTTGTACCACACTCATCAACATTTCAACCCCTTTTACATATTCAAAATTTTTCAATTTCTCAATCTCCCTCACACATCAAGGGAGATTATTGTATTATATAATGATATAATTATATAATACAATAATGAAACCACCTCAATTGCTCTCACATCGACACCTCATCGAGAGATAAGGTAGTAGGAGACAAAGTAAGAATATAGAAACACACATAGGATAAAAACCATATCCTTAAATGTGAAATACATTAGGCAGTGCTATCACCCTATAAAATTAGGGGATCAACTGGTGACTGAGATATTATTTGTTTCTAGTGTCTTTATTGACAAATGATTTTTCATCATGCAAATCATTTGAGAAAAGGAAAAAGAAAAGAGAAAAAGAAAAGAAAAGAAAAGAAAAAGAAAAAGAAGAAAAAGAAAAGAGGGCATAAAAGAATTAAAAGAAAAGCCCCATGCAATAACAATGACTTGGCCATACCTTTCAAGCATGGCCAAGTTCTTTTTAAATTTAATGTTGCTAGGTTAGTGAATAAATCTGACCAGACTGTCTAATCCTAGTCAGATAGCCCTTAGGTTAGATTAGTGAATAAATCTGACCAGACTGTCTAATCCTGGTCAGATAGCCCTTAGGTAGAGTAATTTCTTAACCCAACAGTTTAATCTGGGTTAATTGTCCTAGGAAGATAGGTTAGCATGTAGGTCAGCTGCTTTATTGTTCAAGTCCATTAAAACCAGCTAGAAATCAAGATTACACCATGTTCCAAATGCTTAAAAATAAGTCGTTCAAAGTACCATGGTGGGGTTCCTTTGTAAAATTGAAGAAAAACCCATAAAATGGATTTTATCTTAAGTTTTCCCCAAGTGCATATGTCATTCGCTCCTGATCTATGTTTCTTGCACTTATCAATGGTCCCGATCACAGCGCTAAGATCTACGACTCACAACGCATTCCGGACCCCCCCGACCATTCTGCTTTTAACCGAGGGGGGGGGTCCGGAATCAATAATAACATGGGTGCTCATCTGGACGGCTCAGGAAGGAGTGCTTAAATCAACGGTCCACAATGAATTCCGGACCCCCCCGTCCATTCTGCCTTTAATGGAGGGGGGGGGGGTTCGGAATGAGTATTAAAAAGCGCTCTAAGATCTGCGGCCAGGAAATAAGCGCGCAGATCTATGGCTCACAATGAATTTCGGACCCCCCCTAGTGTTCTGCTTTTAACCAAAGGGGGGGGGGTCTGGAATGAATATTCCTTTCGACGGGCCCCTTGTTACATGTGGCATTGTCCTATTGATCCAGAAGTCCTATCCCCCACATGCTTTCTGACAGTCCGTCACTCCTGGACGTCATCCTCCACTAAGTCCACTTATTCCACTTGCTCCCGGGGTCGGGTCACATCCCATAACTGCTGTCAGTCCCTGTTGTCAGTACCTAAACCTCTTCACTCATGAACAACCCCTTTTGGCGAATTTCACCTCCAATCACCAACCTCCACGTCACCCGTCCGTATACTTTGGCCACCGTAATCTGCCACCTCATCCCAAGTGACCCGTTGTCCATTTATTACAGGATAACATACCCGTTATCCTACTGACCTGTCTCCCACGTCCAACCAACCCCAGTTTTGAATAAAACTACCGTTATGCCCCTTTCATTTGTTATTCATCCATCGCGCCATAATCGTCCATCGCTCCAGAAAACTCTTACTCCTCCATAGCTTTCCCGTCGCCTTCCTCCATAGCCAGTAGACCCCACTAACATATTGTTTATTGCAGGTACTGTCGCTGAGATGGTGCCAAAGCCAAGGCTAGCGGAAGGAGAAGAAAATCCTTTTCTTCCTCCTCCTGTTGACCTGGACAAAATCCTGTTGGTGGATAAAGATAGATTGATCGCAGATACCATTTGCGACTTCGACTTTTCGGATCTTCAGTCATGGCTCCGGGAGGTGTTCCTGGACCAGAGCGACGAAATTGGACTCTGGGAGTCCAACTTGCCCCTGTATCTTTCTCCCCAGATTCATCATTTCCCCGAATTTTCCCTCAAATGCCAAGCCCATTACATCCCCGACCAGAAGGCCATCATCTCTTCATCTGGAGACATCCTCTTTTTCATCACTCCCGAAGATATTGACCAGATGATGCAAATTCCCCGTGCTGAATCTGCGTCCCCATTTAATTTAGAAATCCTCACTGAGTTATATCAGAAAATGACCTTCCCTCAAAGAGCTCAGATATTCAAGCTTTTCCTCCCCACTTCCGCTCAACTCCCTTCCACCAATCCCCCTTACCCTTCTTCCCTTTTCTCCACCAAAGGAAATCAAATCATTTCTTCCCTTTGTGCCTTGCTTGGTTACTATTCTGACCAATGGGTAGATGAGCCCATCCTGGGTTTTCTGTCCATTTTCTCAAACGATGAAAAGCCCACAACGCAATTCGACTACAACACCTTCTTGGCCGATAATATTCATGAACAATTTGTGAATTTTGGCATAGAGGGTATGTTCAGATATTCTTCCATACTGGCTTACATGTTCATTTACTTCCAAGCCGACAAATTCAGCTTCTCCATGCAAAAGATGGATGCAGACGGAAGGCCCCAGCCAGTCACAGCATGGACTTCTCTTCTGAAGCGTAACTCTGCTGAATACGACTTCAAAGCTTTCATTGATCAGTTTTACCACCCAGTGGTAAGCATGTTGAGTGGCAGGCCTGAGCCACGAATAAAGGATGAAGTCCAGAGAATTCTGCATCTCTCGGACAACGCAAAGACAGGAGACTGGTACTTATATCAGAACCACACCAAAATCAGAGTTTTCAGGTGCGAATTGGTGCCTTACAAACTACCTCAATATGTGCCGGTAAGGATTTTTGCATTAGAATATATTAGGCAGATAATGAATTCAGATGACATTCATTTTGTTTCCCTGAAGAAGAAGCAACAATTGAGAATCAAGGGGCAGATTGGTTGTTTCATCTGCAATAGTCGAGGCGCAGGGGAAGAAGCAGATAGAATGTTGAAGGGGATGAAATTCTTTACCAGTTTCACATGGCACTATGATCCATGCGGGATCATTTCAGAAATGATAATGAAAAATAAGAATGTCCCGTATGTACATGAGTCTAAGCCCGAGATAGAAAAGTTTGCAAATCAGACAGTATGGGTGCCTGACACCCTAGTCGAGATGGAGCAGCCATTTGAAGTGGAACAATAGGTTCCCCCGACGAGTGTGCCACCCACTACCACACCTCAGGTTCCTAAGGAAAAGAGGCCTCGAAAGGAGTCATCTCCACTTGTAACAGAGGTGTCATCAGAGGAATTTCAGATGCACACCAAGAGGCCAAAGACAGTTTCAACGCCTGGAGAGACATTAGAACAAGAAGTCTCGACTACCACAGTAACTACCACAAGGGTCAAGCCAGCCATTATACCTTTTGGTTCGAGCCAGCATAAGGAAATCACAACAGAAATACTGAAAAAATCCACAGATTCTCCCCTAGATACTCAGCCAAGCAAGACTGGGCCCAAGTTGGGCATCTTTGAAAAGTATGAATTGATCAAGAAGAAGAACTAGACCCTAACTAACAACACTTATGCCCAGTTTCGGAAGCAGTCGTCCACAACTCAGCATAGGATTCTTTCAGCATTTGACACAGAAAAGGGTAGGATGCACATGGCCTACCTCCAAGCACAGGTACCAGATCCCAAGGTGATCTTAGATTACAAAAGGGCCACGTTCGAATTCTAGGTGAAGGACGTGCATCCAGCAGAACAGATGGATCTGCACAAACAAACATGGGAGATGGTTTTTCACACATTGGCCCACGCTTCAACTTTTGCAGCAAAGTTTCATGTGTCTTTGAACAATGCTCAGACACAACTCAAGCTGGAGAAAATATCATCTTTCACGAAAGACAACAAGATCAAGACATTGGAGGAGCTGGTCCTCAAGATCGGTTATGACCCTGCGAATGTCAAGGCTGCAGAAGAGATGATAAAAAAGAAAAATGCTGACATCGCATCCTTAAGAAAACAACTGAAACTCCCACCCACAGAGGATTCACAAGCGAAGGAGATAGCAGAAAAGGAAGGTGAGAAGGATGAGATGCTAAAGTTACTCATGGAGTAGAATGCTCAGCTAAAAGAGATGGAGGCTGAGATGGAGAGACTCTTAAAGGAGAAAGAGCAGATGAAGCCAATGGAAGGCATTCCATTGAGTGCCATCCCAATTGCAGGATTGAGCACAGCAACAGTGACAGCCATTCCGTCTGCTACACCAGTGTCACTACCAGAAGGAACAACAGACCTTACCAAGTCCATGGAGAAGATGAACCTGCAAGAGACAGAAATCAGCAGGCTTAAGAAAGAAGTGGAGAACCTCCAAGAGCTCAAGACTTCTTTCCAAACAAGCCTATCCAAAGAAAAGCAGGTAAATGAGCATATCAGGAAGGAGTTACAGCAGCTCCAAAAGCAGACAATGGCAGGGAAGACTTTGGCTGAGGTCAAAGAGATTGTATGGAAAGATATCATCAAGTCCATAAATGAAATCTGGCCAATGATTCAAATCATGTTTGAACAAAATGAGTTTCTCCAGAGGAGCAAACAGGCCGTTGAGAAAATCAGAGTGGAGCTGGGAGACATGCCAACACAAGCAAATGAGATCATCGGGTTCCTGAATTCCAAGACCAGAGAGGAACTTGAAGAACTAAAAATTGAGGATAGAATAGAGACTATACTGGAGGTAAAAAGTGTTTTAACCAAGAGAAGTCTAATGCTTCAGCTTGAGGAAAAGGTTCAAGTCATGGATCAAGGAGTACAAAATTTCTTCAATAAGATTGATGCTCTTCAGAAGAAAGGCCTACCTGGTCTGAAGGTCATTAATGACAAATTAATGACACTCCCTGATTACAAGAAGAGATTGGCTGAAGTAGCTCAGGACAGTTCCAAGTTTGCAGGTATACAAGGGAGCATCACAGGCAAAGCATTCATGGATGCCCTGCAGTTGGATATTAGTATCCAACACGAGATTCGATACATATTCCTCATTAAGCCTACATTTGCTAAGTATACAGACATGGATGAAGTGTACCAGAGATTACTTAAAGTCACAGTGCCAAGTCATCTCAGATGGGAAGAATTTTGTGATCTACTAGATTAGCATATGAGCTGTCACATCCAGTCAGAAGAGGTTGCGAAGGCACCTCGCCAACGGCCTACCCCAGAAATTCCGCATGCAGTTGTACTGAGTCATCAAACAATTTTTGATTAGTTAAAGTAGTTAGACTAAAAATAGAATGAGCACGTCCTGATCAGTTATGACAAGAACGTTTGTAATTTGAATTATAAATACTTCAACTCTCGAAGTATTGGGGGTTGTTGATTCGCACACCCTATCGCTATCAAACTGTAATATTTTTGAAGAGATCTGCCATTAATAAAGAGGAGGCACTTTTACAAGATTCTTGCGTGTGTTCACTGGTGATGTTAATTTTCTAAGTTGAATGTTTTTCTTTCTATGTAATCATTTTGTTTTCTAGAACTAATCTTTAAGAATAACGTAATGTTGCAGGATTTATCTTTGATACCCTGTTTCCGATTCTAAAGATTTTAATGTTTATCTTCTGATATCTTCGATTAAGAAATTCTTAACTGCTTGTTAGTAGAAGTTATTTTTCTTATCTTATCTTCTGTCCATCATTTAAATTACTAAAAGATCTAGTTGAGTACATTATCTCGCCCTGTGAAAGTCTTCTTTGGCGTTTCTGGTTGTATCTCATAGTTGATTAAAACAGACTCCATAGCCCAATGGATGTGTATACTGTCTCAACCAATTTATAAACCCTTTTACAACAAAACATACTTGTTCCTTTACCTAGCCTAATATCTAAATTAAAAACAAAGCTAAATCATATAGAGAGATCCCTCTCTGAAGCTGGAAGGGCTGGATCCCAGCTTTAAAAGCGGTTGGATAAAGTTACCTTTGTGGATTCCTTCTTTGTCAACCTCTTGGAAATTTACAGAGTGCTAACAGGCGGTATACTAGGACTTTATGATTGTATACGAGTGAGAGGATAAATAAATTCGTATGGGGGAGACCAAATAATTTTAGACACGCATGCTTTTGCATGTGCAGGGAGAGACAACATGAAAAAAGAGCTCTGACACTGAAACAACAATGGAGGGAGAATTCTTGAGCGTTTTTGGAGCTGAAGATTGAAGAACTAGGTTGTCAGGTTTGAAGAGTGAATTCCTGCATGAATTGCACTGTAACAACAAGCTAATGTTGTTGTTTTAATGGTAGTTTTTTCTAGCAGTGAGTTCCTAGTAGTGAGATTCCCAATTACTTGTACCAAAGATACCCTGATAAACAAATGGGACGCCCGATGGAATAAGAGTAGTGAAGGGGTGCATTCCTTGGGTTGGGCAGGTCAAGAGGAAGAGAGTTGGAGGAAATTAGGAATAACTATAGGAGAATGCTAGTGGGTTGTGGAAATATTTGAGTTGTGAGTTATGAGAGGCACCCTCTTTTGTGGATTCTTAGCCCTAGCTTGAGGGTGACTTGCTGTTGATATCTAGAACAACAAGTCTATGGTTGGGTGTAACATCCATCCCAATCAGTTGGTTGCACACCTGTTTTGAAAAGAGAAGTGTTTGTCTGTGTTCTGTGTCATTTTATGAGCTATATTGTTGTATTTCAACTATGTGTATGTGAATGGTTTATATGTTGTTGTGTATGGAGTTAACTAGCTGTATTCATGTTTATTTCTGCACACTGTAGTTGCATTCATGTTTATTTCCACAAACTGTAGCTGCATTTAAATTAATGATAGCAGAATGGTTAAATCTATGTGTATTCATGTAGTTAGTAAGCTACATGATTAGTTAGCAATTTTTTTTATTTTTATGAGTATTCCACAAGTAATGGGCTTCAGTTAAGTTGGGGGAAGTTACAAGAGAACTCTTTGATGCTTTCCTGATTGAGGCCGTCTGAAGGGATAAGAACCATGTTGTTGATGCTTTAGCTATATTTGCATTTACTTTGCAACCTTGTGAGGAAATGCTTCATAATCAATGGAAAATGGAAGTAATTTTTAGACCATCTAGATACTCAATAACCTTGAACATTGGCAGGTTTTCAATGATGATGCTCGATTCTTCATTTCTTACATATTATGAAGAATTTTTTAGATAGCCAAATCAATTTCTTAGTCGAATCCATGAACTTAAGAGTTGAATATTTTCCAAATGACACACTTCCTAAGGGGGTTGTTCCTCTATAAAGGATGTTTGATAGACATGATATTTATAAAGAGAAACCTGTTGTTGATCAATATGATGAATCCTTTAAATTTAGTCTTGGTTCAAAAAAAAATCCTAGAATGATCAATATAGGAAAGGGAACCACTCTTGCTGAGAGAAAAAGCATAATAAACCTTATCCAAGAATTCAAAGATGTTTTTGCTTGGTCATATGATGATTTAAAGGCTTATAAGGGATACATTATCCAACATGCTATTCCTCTTAAGGAAGGGGCCAAACCATTTAGATAGAAGCTACGACACATTAACGCTAAGTTGGCTCCCTTAATTCATAAAGAGCTCCAAAAGACGGCCGATGCACAAATTATAGTCCCTATTAGATATTCTTCTAACTTGGTAGTGGTCCATAAGAATACTGGAGAGATTCGATTATGTGTGGACTTTAGGAATCTTAATCAATTATCTCTTAAAGACAATTATTATCTCCCAAACATGGAGCACTTACTGAAAATGGTCATTGGCGCAGGAATGATGTCTATGCTAGATTG
>ML856654.1:13786-27501 GCA_009831015.1 Picea engelmannii
GAAGATTCAAGAGTATGAATGATATATTAAACCTACTAAGATCATCAAAGGGAAAGGCCTGGATAAGATGTTGAATTAGAGTAATGAAGAATCCATAAGAATGGGTGAAAGTGATCAAGTCAATGTTGTCTTAAGTGAATTGGAAGATGATGAGTGGTATCATGATATTGTGTGTTACTTGAAGATATCTCATGTCTTGATCATTCGATAGATAATAAGAGGAGGGCCTTGAGATTGAAATATATGAAGTATTTCTTAACCCAAGATGGATTAGGATGGAAGAACCATGATGGAGTAATCCTTCGGTGTTTTAATAAGGATGAAGCAGATAAAATGATTAAGGAACTTCATTCATGATATTGTGGTAGTCATTTTGTTAGACATACCACCACACATAAGATCCTGAGAGATGGTTACTATTGAACTAATTTTTTCAATGATACTCACTGATATGTTAGGTCTTTCCATCCATGTCATTTTTCTCAGGGAAACGACTATTTCCTGCTTTTCGTTTGAAGACAGTCGTTGTTGAAGCACCTTTTCAACAATGGGGTCTAGAATTCATTGGTGATTTTAAGGATAAATCCAAAAATAAATATCGTTGGTTTTTGACTGCTACAAACTATTTCACAAGGTGGGTAGAAGCCATCCCAATGAAAAATGCAATCAAGGAAGCTGTGATGAATTTCCTTGAAGATAGAATAATCACAAGGTTTGGTGCCCCCACTAAAATCGCTACTCATAATGCATAAGCTTTTAGTTTTTTGGCCTTGGAAGAATTTTGTTTCAAGTATGGAATTGTTTTAACTCACTCATCCAATATCTATCCCCAAAGAAATGGATTGGAAGAATATAGCAACAAGAATCTAATAAATATTGTCAAGAATAATGTGGGTGAAAATAAGAAAGGCTGGGATAGTAAGATTAAGTATGCATTATGGGTAGTTCATACCATGACTAAGACTTCCACATGAAAACCGTATTTGATTTAGTGTATATATTGGAAGAAAAGTTAACTATTAATCTCCTGTTGAGGGGTTTGAAATCCCTTTAACTCAACAACAGGAACCAAACCTGCTTAAGAGGCCCAATTAGACTCCTAAGTGTTTGATGAGTGGTAAGGGTCTCTAGATTCATGATTTGGATGGAATTATTGATGGGATTTAATTGAGATTGACATATATGTATTTTCTGTTAAGCCTTTCCTCAGGCTATGCAGTTCTCTTTTTGGTTCTTTTCTAACGTTTATAACAAAAGAAAGATAGAGCTTTAAACTAGATGACAGAGGGAATCTAAATATGTTTTGGGGGAGGGCTAGATTGCAGGATAACCTTTATACCTTAGCATGCAAACGAAGAATATCTAAACTAATTAAAACTAGCATGAATACCATTTTGATTAGCATACATTCAACATTGTCTGAGATAACATTTACAGAAAAAAAATATACGCGTGACAAGAAGTTAGCACAAGAAAAAGTAATTTTCAATGTTCTGTTATCAATCACAGGTTAACACAATCGATTTCTATTCATCAACTAGAATAAAAGAACTGTTACAAGATCACAAGATAAATTTAAATAACATATACAACGACTCTTGCTCATGTAGCAACAAATACTGAATCCGAAGATAGAGATAATCCCCCTTGGTCCAATCACATTCACGCCTTAGATGAAAGAAGTGTCTTTGGTTCTAAACATAACTTCTTAATTAAAATAACTTGCACATAAATAGTTCTCTTACAAAATTTCAAAAAAAGTCTTTCTCTCTGAAACCATTGACCCTTCTAACATACAAAATATGCCTATTTATCATAGATGTGGAGGCCCTCAACCAGTGTGGAACTGAGGCTTAGCTTTACACCTCGACTGTAAACCAACTTATTAACTTAACTAAAACACACTGCTGGAGTATGTTAATGGATAATCCAAACTTGTCTTAACAAAAAGGAGTGGTTCTTATCACACAAAAAAGACCACTTATTATGTCTGAATTTAAAAGAGTTTTGCAATTGAACATTTAAAAATTGCTACTAGCACTAAAGCTAGACTGATGCACATGCTGAGGTGAACTGAGATTTGGCAGGAACTGACTTGGAGTGACAGAACTGCGTTTTGTATCGAGCATTGGCATGTAACGCATTGTTGGAGGCCACTAGAAGATAGCTTGATGTTGGCAATGATTTTCCCCCACTTATCCCGTGGAGGAAAGAAGCAAGTCATCTGGCGTTTTCTAGAGTCTCTGATATTCTTTATGCAGTTTGGACTTGTAGTTTCCCCAATTCTGGTTTGGCGCCCCCTTTTAAATATTTCAAAATGTGTAATAAATGTGGGTGATCCACTTCGAAAATCCGACGTTTGGGGGCTTACGAACGCAAAATATTCATATCTCCCGGAGGCCTAGACTCCTAGAGTCGTTAACCACCACTTATTGCTTATTAACCTGGGATTTATTCTTAAACATTTGGTGTTTCGACACTTTGGAAATTTGGGGGTTCGGGAGCTGTGAATGCTAAGTTTGAGAATCTCCTGGAGTTACAATGTTGTGGAGTGACGTGGTAGTTCGGGACCTACTTCGGCTATTTGGGGCTCCGACACTTCGGGGGTTCAGAAAACTGTGCTTGCTTTTAGTTGAAATTCCTTGGAGTGATAAACTCCCGGAGTGACGTGGTGACCTAACGTCATATCGATGATGTTTTATAGAAATAAGGGTGACACGTGTCACTTGAAATAGTACAGATGATAGACCCAAATATGCTTGAAATGAGTGCCACATGTCAGGATAGGAGAGTGCCACGCGTCATGATAGAAGAGTGCCACACATCTCAACTGATGGATGCCACACGTCTCCGACTCTTTGGGGTTCAAGATTTCTTGAATACAAAGTCTGGATACCTCTCGGAGGGATGAACTTGTGAAGTTATTAGCCAATGATTATAAATAATTAACCGAGATTAAGCCCTGTTTAAAATTTAAATATTTCGGGAGTTGAGGAGCTCCGTTGCCTTAGGGGCTTCGAAGGTCTGTGTTTGCTGTGAGTTGAAATCCCCTAGAATGATAATCTCCCGGAGTTGACGTGGCAGTCTGATGTCATTTTTCTGACATGTCACAGAAAGGAGGGTGACACATGTCACTTGAAATAGTACAGATGACAACCCCAAATGTGCTTAAAATAAGTGCCATGTGTCTCAACTGATGAATTCCACGTGTCTCGATAGATGGATGCCACGTGTCATGATAGAAGAATGCCATGAGTCTTTGACTCTTCGGTGCTTTGGAAATTTGCGTTCACTCTAGGTTGGAAAGTCCCGAAGTGAAAATCCCTCAGACTCATTAATTCATGATTATTGCTAATTGATACTAGATTAAGACATTTTTACCATTAAATACTTCGGGACTTTGGGACTTTGGCTCTTCGGGGTTTGAGATTTTTTGTGTTGCTTTGAATTGAAATATTCCTCAGTGGTGATCTCTCATACCTGACGTGTCAACATGATGTCACTATCGCTGACGTGTCCAGATGAAAAAGAGTGACACATGTCACCCGAAATAGTGGATGATGTAACCCAAATGACCTGAAACGAGTACCACGTGTCGACGAGCAATGGATTCCACATGTCTTCGAATATTCGACACTTCAGTGATCTGCACTTGTCTTGAAGTAAAAATTCCGGGATGACTGATCCTATGGATTTGACATGGCAGTCTGATGTCATATCGCTGACGTGTCACAGAAAGAAGGGTGACACGTATCACCCAGAAATGGGCAAATGATGTAACCAAAGGTGTCTGAATTGAGTGCCACGTGTTTCAATTGATGAATGCCACGTGTCTCAACTGATGAATTCCACATGGCTTTGACGTTTAGACATTCAAGAGTTTTTGAGTGCTAAGTGTGGAGATCTCCCGGATGGATGATCTTGCGAGGCGATGTGGCGATTCGACATTTGGGATTTTTCGAAAAAGATGAGCTTGGTCATTTCGGTGCCAAAGTTGCAGAGTGAAGTTTTTGTAACTCTGCGATTAAACCTTGCACAAGTTTGAGACTTCGCATTCACGAGAGTTGTTGATATGCATCAACTATTAGATCTCCACCATTGAAGATTTGACCTGTCTATTTGGCTTGAAATCTAAGCCCGAAATGGACTGCCCCGAATTGCTGCGTCTTTCCTGCAGAAGCTTACTATGCATACAAAGGACTTGGTGGTCCTGGATGTCTCTTGCACACACAAAATACTTGGTGGACCTACTGTATGCTCAATCAATGGAAAACATGATGACAAGTATTTCAAACCAAATCACGACATGAAATTATCCTTGAAGAAAACATAAACAATTTGCGCGAAGAATCAATCGAGAAAGATAATGATGAAAAACTAAGTCATTCAGTAATGGGAAATCGACTCAAACAACCAGAAGGGGAATGATTTTCAAGAAGGTATAGGGAAAATGAGGCAGGAGGGGCATGAGGAGCGTTTCGTTTTTCGGCGTCGGGGATTTTCCTTTTGACACAGGTTGACGTTTCCTTTCCCCTCTTCGCCGATGCCGACGGTATATCGACGATTGTGGTCACCTATGTCGATGATTTATCTTTCCGGTTCGCCGATGCTGATGGTGGGTGCGTGGCTCAAATTTTAAGCTGCCTATACTTAGTCTAAATGCCAGGTTTACTTAGAGAAAAGGTTAATCTGTTCAACAATTCCAAACCAAACCGAATGTGATAGATTATTAAAACATAACAACAAGAAAAACCCGTTGATCCTTGCACAATTATCTGAATTCAGAAAATACAAAGTGGTACGCAAAAGGAAAATTCATAAAACTTTTAGGGTGTGTTGAGTGATCAACACCTCCATATTCCTGTCCTCTAGTTTGCACAACAATTTACAACTGAAAGGAGGCGTTGCGAGGAAGAATTGATCAACTTATAGAGTTAGATGAGTCCAAGAGATGTGCTTTTGAGAAAATGGTGAGGAACCAAGAAAAGATTAAGGGAACGTTTGATCATAGAGAAAAACAAAGGGACTTTGAAGATGGTGACCTTGTGCTAATATGGGACAAGAGGAAAGAGAAGCCACGTATGCATAATAAGTTTGATAGTTTGTGGCTTGGACCTTACTAGATAGATAAAAATTCTAGAACTACTTTTTTTTCCCACACTCGAGGGAAGGAGACTACCGTTTACTGTTAATGGATCCCTTCTCAAGCCCTATTATGCGAAAGGAACCCGACTTCTTAGGTTTAGAATGGAGTAGGGTAGTATTAGATCATGTTGCATGTCTGCATTTGGTTGTATTATGCTTTTATTGATTATTACTTATTGATTTATTCATGGATCCATGTTAGCTTAGCATATACATGTTATATATTAAAAAAATGAAATTTATATATTGATGAAAATGAAAATATTTATTTCATCATTTTGTTTTCACTTTCCATATGCCTAGGCAAAATAGATCATCTTGCCTTTTAGTACTGATGGTTCTGTGTTAGAATGTAGCAAGACATTTTAGACTGTTGCAGGTTGCAGGTCTTGGAGTACCATATATGTTGAGGTTCTCATGCACTCTATAGTAAGTACATGTCCCCATGTTGGAGCCAGATGTTACCCCCTCTCACCTAGGGGTAACAAGAGGAGATGATGTCTCATGGTCCACATTGTAGAATGTGATCCTGATGATGATGGTCAACATTCTCCACATACAATATCCCCTCAGATGCCCCCCGCCTCATCACAACTCAACTTATCCACTTGATAAACATGGTTTATCCAATGATGGTGGTCCATCACACATGAGCTCCACTAGTCATTGTTTCATATAAAGTGCTACATTTAATGCATTAGGCATTTAGGTGAGGATCATGGGTTAAAGTCAGATAATGGATCATGATTGCTTGGAAGTTATGATTTTTTCCTTGTTTCACCTTGGTGGTCATCATATGTGTCCTAGCCTAGTGTTGCCACTCTTGGGAAACATGGGTACTACTAGGAGGCCTTGATAGGGGTAACGTACCACTACCTTCCCTACTAAACACATTCCATTTATTTTCCTTCCATTGTCCCTTTTTTTGGAAATGGATATTACATGTATACCAAAAAGGTCCATGCCTTCATCCTCCTATGATAAGAAGGGGCTAGAATGCACAAGGTTGATGTAGTTGGTAAAAAAGAATTTTAAAAACATGTTATAAAATAAATAAATAAATGGGATGACAAATGAAAAATCAAAAGACAAAAGTCAACTTGAGCTCTACTCCCTCACTATGAGGCGATCACCCGTAGTCCTAATGCACATAATGCATATCAAATTAAGCGTACTTAATCCTAGTAAAAATAAATGCATGAACCTGAAGAGGGGATTTGCTAAGAAATAAACAAATATCAAAAGGCAAGAAGGGGTTTGGAATACACACACTGTCAAAGAAAGGGTAACTCAAGCAACAAGCACTCCTTCTACAAAGGCGTTCATGGAGATGAACCCACACATGTCCTTTCATGTCAATGACACCATGACCATGAAGCAAACCCCATACCATGTCATCCATTTACACTTACATTTTGAAGGGTTTCTTGGGAACTACTCCTCTACTTGGGTACTGACACAACTAATAGGGTCTTGTGATAGCACTCCAATACTTAAACTTAGAAAATTGCATAAAGTCTTGAGCTAGTGTGAAGTTTGAAGAATATACCCAATGTGAATTTCTTATGTGGCTCTTGTATTAGAGCGTGGCTTACTTTTTATGATTCTAATGATTCTTGTATCTTGTAATGGTTGGTTTTACTTGATGTACCTAGGACATTATGCACTATACAAAGGAAGTTGGGCCCTTGATACTGAGCGTTGGATTCCTTGATGACTTGGCCCACCTTGGGATACCTTCCCACACCTCATGTACCTTGGACAATGGATTAATGAGCTTGGGCATTGCATATATAGCCAATTGTGCCATCCAGAGGGAAATAAGCCCCATAGCTTGGAAGTTGCACCCCTTGAGGATGTTAGGGTTTTGATGGATTCCATTACAATTGCTGAGGATGGTACACCCCTTTGGAGAGATGATGGATCCTTTTCCCCTCAGGGCATTGACATTTTCACCTAGGACTTTGTGCACCTAGAGGATGAAATCATGCTTGGAGACGACCTAGCATGTGGGTGCTGAGTTGGTAGTTGTTTGATAATGAGACATAACCCTATTGATGATGGGTTGTGACCCTTTGATGATGCTTTGCACCTCTTGAGGAGATATTTGGCCTTTGGATGCCCTTGTATCCCTTGGAGGATGACATCACCTTTCTTGGAGACTCTCACACCTACATGTGTGACCTTTTGAGGAGACATTTTTATGTTTTAACATTTTACTTTTATGTTGGAGGCTATTTTGGGGGTTGGCTTGAGCCTTATCCACCTTTTATCATGGATTATCATGATTTTAGGGACTTTTAAAGGGATGAGGCACTAGGATTGTCTCATATTTTTAGAGGATCATTTCCTCATTTGTAAATCATAACTCATCTTGTGGAGAATAATTTGTACACTTGTCTCTCATTTTTCTTTCTCATCATGGAGTACTTGTGCGCACTTTTTGGAGAATGATCTAGTGGATGCTTTGCATGTGTTTTGTGGATGATTTTATTCATGGGGTTTCTTTATTTTCAAATGATTTGACCAGTAAGTGTTGTTTTCAAGTCTTGGATGGTTTGTTTTTGATGTATTAAGTAAATGCTTTATCAAAGTGGTGATTTTGCATGTTATCTTGTTTCTCTTGCATTAATTTTCTTTGAAACCCTACAAAAGATTTGT
This sequence comes from Picea engelmannii, assembly GCA_009831015.1. Lineage (NCBI taxonomy): Eukaryota > Viridiplantae > Streptophyta > Pinopsida > Pinales > Pinaceae > Picea > Picea engelmannii. Next base: position 21,593 of record ML856654.1, read on the forward strand.
AGTCGACCATATTGCATGTTGTTTTTGACCACGGGGAATTGATATCTCGTCGGAATTATTTGGGCATGACCCAGGTTCAAATCCGCAATTTCCACTATAACCACGGGAGTATATCCAACAACTTGTAAGCTAGATATACCAATAACTTGTGACTCAGCAAGGGTCAAGGCATCCCTACTTCCACTGGAGTGGAAATCTATCCCATGGGTTGCCTACCCTTCGAGCCTTATCGCAACAGGCCAATGTCTTGATGGGGTTTGATCCCTGGTGGGTTGGGTGAAAATCACCGTCTCCCACCAATAGGCCCCCAAGTCTTGCATGTTATCATTCATTTAAATATTGTTGAATGAAATAAGGGTTTCTCTAGGGTTTGGAGTGGACTACCCTAGTTTTCTCTCTTATAGGTTAATATTCTAGGGTTTGTAGTGGACTACTCTAGGGCTTTAACCATAATCCTTTCTAGATCTCTCGCTTAAGGTCTTTATAAGATATAGGATGACCTATTAGGTTTTTTAGTGGACTACCTTAAGTTGTTCCCTAAAGAATCAATACATAGGGTTTTTAGTGGAACACCCTAAGGTTTGTTTCTTAGTCTTCTTCTAGCCTTTGCTCTCTATAGAAGTTGCATGTTAGACTCCATATGCCCAAGGAAGCTATATGACACTGGTCTTTTCTCCATTGCAAGTGATTTAAACCCTGACCCCCTTCTCTCCTTGATGCCTTATGATATTTTTAGGTTTTAATTGGATTATATCTCTATTTCCTAGTTATTGTTAGCCTAAAGTCTAAAGTTTTTATTGCATTCTTAATTAGACCTCACCTATTGCTGCATTATTGCAATTTTCATCCAATTAGGGAATTGACGTCTTGCATCTTTGAAGTAGTTTGATGCTATTTTATGTTTCATTAATCATTGGATATTGGTGTGTTCATTTTAACTTGCATTTAACATCTCTTTCATTGCATCTCTGCTAGTTTTAGGGATGTTTTATTTTTGTTGTCATAAACTTGTTAAATCACTTAAGTAATTGTCATTTATTCAAGTTTTATTAAAACCATTCCTTTTTCTTTGATAGTTAATGTTTCGGGGATTTACTTGATTCATTTGTTATGGTAGATGGGTTTTATTGTCTTAGAAACACCCCAGACACACAAGCCTTGGATTTTCCTTATTTGAACCACGTTTCCTTCACCTTGAATTTTTACTTGGTGGTATGGAGTAACCTAAATAAGGGGTTGTAGAATTGATTTGACTTGCTATATTATCCTTTGAGGTTGCTAGGGAAGCCTCCCTTGTGTTGGATCTCAATCCTTCACTAAAATGAGGGAGGCAACTATTTAGATGATAGTGGAAATTACTTCCATATGTTACACTTGCCTTGCATCCCTTGAAGGCTTTGCACAAGTGATAGATTGGATGATTACATGTATATTTCCTTTATACGAGTGTTGTTCCGAGGAATGCATGTCATGTGTACAATGGAACATATCAACATATGACATTATCACGAAAGTTGTTTTGTAGTTTGAAGAAGTAGGAATCGAGAGTATAAGTTTATCTTGGTGATGATGCCAAGTACCTAGTAGCATGAGTTGGTACTATTCCCTTCCAATTTGAGTATGGTAATTATTTATATTTTAATGATGTCATTTTTATACTAGGTATTAGTAAGAATTTTCTTTTAGTTTCAGTTATGGAAGACAAGAGACTTGCAGTGGAGTTCAAGAACCAACAAGTCTTCATAAGACCGAAGGAATCTAGACCAGATAAAAAACATGTAATATGGGTTAGAGAAGGTAATTTGTAGAGGTTGTAGAGTGAACCTGTTCGATCCCTGGTGCATGACAATGAAAACTTGTATGAGTTATGGAACAATAGGATGGGGAACTTTCATCACAAGGTGTTGCATATTCTAAGGGAGATAGTCACGGGTCTTCCAGTGTTTAATATTGAGAAACATGGTGTATGCAGAGGGTGCATGCTTGTAAAATATTCCTAGCCTACTTTCCCAAGTAGTGAGAATAGGTATAAGGGGACTATAGACCTAGTAGATTCAGATGTTTTTGGACCAATGTCGGTGGCATCAATAATAGGAAGCATCATGTATTATGTTTCCTTTATTGATGATTTCTCTCGCAATAATTGGATATACTTCTTAAATACCAAGGATGAGGTTCTTAGAAGGTTTTAGGAGTTCAAATCTCTAGTTAAATAAAAGACATGGAAGAAGATCAAAATCTTGAGATTGGGAAATGGGGAAGAGTATATCTCCAAGGAGTTTGAGGGTTTCTGCAAGGATGCATGAATCAAGAGGGAGTTGTTAGTTTCATACAACCCACAACATAATGGGGTTGTAGAGTGGAATACTTGATCCATCGTAGGGGTTTCTAAGGATATGATACATGACCAGGACTTGTCGATGTTTCTTTGGGTATAGGCATGCAACACAAAAGTCTACATCCAGAACCAGTGTCCTCACATGATCTTGGAGGAAAAGACACGAGAGGAGGCATTTACTGGTGTGAAGCCATAGATGAGTCATTTTTGAATATTTGGTTGTCTAGTTTATATCATTTACCGGTAGAGAAGAGGACCAAGTTGGATCCCTCCAACATGAAGGGTTTATTTGTGGGTTATAATGAGACTTCAAACACTTACATGGTATTTTTTCTAGAGTAAAGGAAGATGATAGTGCGATAGGATGTAAAGTTTGAGGAAGAATTTGTATCTAGGAAGTCCCATGAGCTTATTCTAGTGTCAGAGGATGAGAACCAGGAAGCACCAAAGGTTGAGTCCGGGTCACCGGTGATTTCCAGGGCAGTAGAGTAGCCTTTAGGTGAACATGGGGAGACAAGAACCCATTCCACTTCTGTTAGGAGACCTCAATAGTTCAAATAGACCTTGAGGGATGCTTAGGAGCATGTTGAGACTCCTAGGAGCACATTAAGAGAGAGTAGAAATCCAAAGAAGTTTTCATACTATATGACATTGATGAGAAACATTCTAGATTCTGAGCCTTCTAGTTTTCAAGAGGAAACATACCAATAGGTATGATGGGATTCCATGGTGGAGGAGTACACCTCCATAATGAAGAATGATGTTTGGGACATAGTGCCAAGACTAGAGGGAACTTATTTGTGAGTTATAGGTGTCTCTATAAGATCAAGCATGTTGTATATGGAAGCATTGAAAAGTTCAAAGTGAGGTTTGTGGCAAGAGGGTTCTCCTACAGAGAGCGAGTGGAATACTAGGAGACATTTTCTCTAGTTGCTAGGTAAACTTCCATTAGAGAAGTAACGTCCTCAGTTTCATTTATGGGATGAGGGATACATGATACAGATGTGAAGACATATTTCCTTAATGGGATCATCAAAGAAGAAGTGTACATAGAGAAACCTTATGCCTTTGAGGTAAGTGTGAAGGATTCCCATGTGTGTAGGCTTAAGAAACCCTGGTATGGACTTACATAGGCACCAAGAGCATGGTATTCAAGGATTGATGGATACTTGTAGAGTATTGGCTTCACTAAAATTGAAATAGATTATAACTTGTGTTGCATATTTAGTCAGACTAATCTGCTCATTTTGGTGTTGTACGTAGATGAATTATTTCTAATAGGTGTAGAGAAGCTCATTGCAAGGTGAAAATAAAACATGACAACTAAGTTCGAGATGAAGGACATCGACATGATGCATTAATTCTTGGATTTGGAGGTTTGGCAGAGACCATGGGAGATTTTCCTTGGGTAAGGTAAGTATGCAATTCAGATCCCGAAGAGGTTTCAAATGGAGGACTATAAAACTATGCCCACACCCATGATCACTAATTTGAAGAAGGTGACAACTTTAGATTTAGAGTTGGTGGATCCCATGTTGTACATGTAGATGATAGGTTCTTTGATGTATTTGGTCAACATTAGGAAAACTATATGTTTTGCAATGAACACCTTAAGTTAGTTTATGGTGGAGCTAAATCAAGAGCATTGGGTAGAAGTAAAACATGTGCTTAGGTATTTGAGGGGAACGATGGAGTAGGCTCTGATTTATATTGGAGGTGGTGAAGTGAATTTATATGGGTATTCAGATTCATATTGGGTAGGAATTGAAACATGCAGGAAGAGCACATCAAGGTGTTTCTTTAGCTTGGGATCAATGATGATATCCTATCTCAGCAGGAAACATACTTCCATAACACTTAGATCAGTAGAGGTAGAGCGCATGGCAACTGATACTGCTAGTTGCGAGGCCATTTGGATTCACAAGTTACTTGCATGTTTGTTTGATCGGGAGTTGGAACCTATAGTTATTCATTGTGATAATCAAAGTTGCATCAAACTCTTTGAGAATCCAATGTTTCATGACAATTCCAAGCATATAGAGATCAAATATCACTTCACACAATACATGGTTCAAAAGGGAGCAATGAATCTCTAGTATATTCCCATGGATAAGTAAGCAGTTGATATTCTCACCAAGCCCTTGGAAAATGGAAAGTTTGAGGCATTCAGAGACATACTTGGATTGGTGCAGAATTCCTTCCTTGCTAGGAGGGAGTGTTGAGAATTATAGCTCGAACAAGAACTTCCACATAGGTTTAGTGTGAACATGTAAATAGTTTGAGATATTTTCGAAAAGTAATTATATTTTGTAATTCACTTTAGTAAAAAATGTGAAAGTATTATATTTACTTAGATCATGAGTAAACTCAAAAATAGATTAGGGTTTTGGTCTTAGCTAAAAGTATAAAGACATGTCAAGATAGAGAGTTCATACACACAAGAATAGTTGAGCAAGTTGAGAGAGAGAGAGAGAGAGAGAGAGAGAGAGAGAGAGAGAGAGAGAGCATCAAACATGAAGGAGGCATTTCCAAGAAACGAGTACAAGGTGTACAAGTATCTGTATAGTTTTGTATAGTCGTATGGATATGATTGTACAAATCCATATAATCATATGGAAAATAGTCGTACAAGGTGTAAAACCATATAGTAGGATGTACTTCTCAGTAGGTTGTTTTTCTCATTTCATAGAGAGATTTTGTAACTGTGCAACTACTGTTTTTTGGCATCTTCTTGAGGTTTCCTTTTAATTTGTTCGAAGGAATAAAAATCTATTTTTGGAGTAATTGCCTGTGTATGTATGAAATTGATTTTATGCTTTTTCTATTTAATTTCTAGTTATTGTGTGGTTGATGTTGTGGTCTGAAATTTAATTTCAACATTAATTAAATTCAACAATCTACTTGTCTGATTGGGATCATAAGAATTTTAGTCACCCACGCTTGGAATTTTCACATTCAGTCACTTTTAGGCAAGATTAATTTTATAAGAATATTTATTCTTAATTTTTTTGAAATTGTAAAAGGCATAACTAATATGATTAAAAATGGAAATGTGGTAAAATGGACTAAATAACCGATAACTTCTTTTTATGAGATTAAGGAAACCATTGGAGAAGCATTTGTTCTTATAAGCTCAGATTATAAAAAGACTTTTTAATTTTCCCATTTTCTTTTAAACACAACTGTGTTGAGGCGATGAATGGACATATCCTCACTCAAGCATTTTCAAATCTCATTAGGCTGGATGAGATAGGCGGGAATGATACCCTAGGATTATATCAATCAACCTTTAAGAAATAAGTCCTTGTGCCTAATGCTATTATCATATTTTTGTGCTTTGCAAAATAATACAAACTTAAAAATAGAAAAGTGTTTGTAAATGAATTTTATAAGAATTAAAATGAATAAATACAAGAACAGATACATCTGAAAACCGGTAAACCACAAGTCTCAAATTGACAAGAAACCATAAAATGATTTTATTGATGTATTTTCTGAGTTACAACCAAGTTCCTCTTTACAAACCCTGCAATTGTTTGGACCAAAATCAGACTTAGAAGTCTAGGATGCA
>ML856655.1:0-15950 GCA_009831015.1 Picea engelmannii
GGTAGCCAGAACGAAGATCAAGTTTAGTAAAGAACTGGGCGCCACTCGATTCATCCAAGAGGTCATCAATGACAAGAATGGGAAATTTGTCTTTAATGGTGAGTTTTTTTAGGGTGCGGAAGTCAAGACACATGTGCCAAGAAACTTATTTCTTCAGGACCATGACCATAGAAGAAGAGTAGGGGCTTGTACTAGGGAAGATAACGTCTGCGTTGAGAAGTTCTTGAACCATTTTCTCAATTTCATTTTTTGGGGAAAAGGGGTGACGATAGGGATGGATATTGGGAGGGAGGCTTCCTGGTATAAGGGGAATGGAATGATCATGAACACCACGGGAAGGCGGGAGTCCCTGGGGAGTGGAAAAGACCACTTGATGTTTAGAGAGGATGGATTGGAGGTCTTGCGCCACAGAAGGTGTCTCAATTTCCTATATGGCATGGAGTTGGGAAATAACGCTAGAATGACCTTTTTTGAGTAGATTTTCCATGAGATGGGAACTAATGATCTCCGGTGAACTAACGGTGATGCCTTGGAACTTATATTTTTGGCCCTCCTGGTTGAATTGCATGGTTAACTCCTTGAAATCCATGAGAATGGGACCCAAAGTCCTTAGCCAGTCTGCACCCAACACAATGTCACAACCGCCCATGTTGATAGCAAACATATGAGATTCTAGGTGGTAGTCACTAATTTGGAGACGCACATTTTCACAATGCCCTCCACATTTCATGGAGCTTCCATTGGCAATCATGATTTTGAAATTATTGACTGCATGGATATAGCAATGAGTTTCTTGGGCAATGTGGTGATGAATAAAATTATGGGTGCTACCACTATCAACTAGAATGATGACCTTTCTATGCTTGATGTAACCAATTATCTTGAGGGTTTGGGGAGCAGAGAAACCAGTGAGAGAATTTAGGGAAATGACCGGTTCTACTTCGGGAGGGTCTGAGGGAGGGGTTATGTCCGTGGTTTCAGGTGACTCGGACACAAGGGGAGTTTAGCATCCTCTTCTGAAACATCCTCTGAGATGGCCATAAAAATATTTTGTTCCTTACATTTGTGGCCCAAAAAATATTTTTCATCACAATTATAACAAAGGCCTTTGAGTTGGCGTTCAGTGATTTCATATTTGGTCAATTTTTTTATCTTTAGTGGAGCATAGGGAGTAGTGGGAGTGACTGGTTTAGTGCAAGGAATAAAGGAGGGTTTCTGGTTTTGAGAAGATACAACCTGTTGTGATTCTTTATCTCTTTTATTAGCCTCCACCCAAATCTAAGGCCGGGCCATGAGGACATGGGCACGAATCTCACCCTTGAGGCCACTGATAAAACATTCTTGGAAAAAGGCATCAGACATGCCCTTTGTCTAAAAATCCAGGCACTCAAAAGTAGCTATAAAGTCTTCCATTATTCTGGATTGTTTCAACTTTGTCAAACTTCCTAAATGGTTGGTTTCAGTGTCAAAGAGTTCATAAATCTCTGCCACAAAGTGTGTCCAAGAAATATACCCTTGCTGAGAAGTTTTTCTCCATTGCCACCATTGCCAACGTTCTTAATCTAGATGGAGAACACCATACCGGAGTTTGGCCAAGTCATCTATAATGTCGTATAAAGAGAAATAATGTTCCATTTGGGTTACCCAACTAGTGGGATCCAAGCCATCAAATTTGGTCGCATCCACCCGCGGAAGGCGTAGATCACGTTGAAAGTGATGGAGTTGAAAATTATGGGAATGAGAGGAAGTTTCAGCTTCGGTATGTGGGGGTGGGTCAAATAAAGGGTTATGTGTAGGGATATGTAGCTTGGTGCATATCATTGAAACGATAGATTCAATATGGGTAGTCATGTCTTGTTTGAGTACCTCGATTGAGGTGGCAATGGAGGACTGCATGGTTGTATTGATGGCGGAAACATTGGCACTGAGTTGTTTCACTTCTTGTTGGGTCTCTATGAAATTAGATTGCAAGGTATTGAAGTGAGCTTCCAAGTCTTGGCTACGGGTATGGGTCATGATGATGAGGGAATTGAAATGGGGCGGGTGGGGTCAAAAAAAAATCTAAAAAATGATATGTATGAATGTGATAAGGGAGAAGAGATAAATCCAATGGAATAGGTCTCAAATAATGGTGCAAAAATTTCCAGAATTTTTTTTTTTTTTTTTTTTTTTACACCTGTGGAGTTATACTCCAATATGAAGAGTACTACAGTGATGAAATGCCCAAATTCTTAACCATGAAGAAATGTGTAGTGATTTGGAAACCCGAACACAGTTGCGCGGCAATAGATCTTGTTTGTTTTAATTTTTTTTTATTTTCGTCTCCAGGGGTTAGGTATTCAAGGGTTCTACCGACAAGGGTTTTCCCTGTGCTATAGCTCTCTGATATACGTGTGGGGTCCAACAGTAGTACTCAACCCAATATCTTAGGGCACTAACTAAAAAGGCTAAACCATGCCCCTAGTCATACTACCCGACTACCCAGGTACTAGAGAGTATTTTCCTGAGTGTTGTTCTTGGTGGCATTATAGCAGTCAGATGGTCGATCGGTTTATCTAAAGAGGGCTTCAGAAAATCTAGGTTGATCCGTACACAGGTGTTGTCTGATGCGCTACCACTCGAAGGGGTACCAACATGGATTACAAGGGTAGCCAACAGATGTGTGCTTAAGAACCACTTGTATTTCCTACATGTATGAATCCCTCAACCGTGGTTTTATGCACGTAACAATAGATCTTTCTAGATTAAAGACATCGGAATACATCTCTACCCTAAAAAAAAATTAACCCACAATTTTCTGCCAAGGAAAGTGCTCTGATACCACTTGTAATATTCCAGATAAAAAAAGAATGCAGAACTGAAATAAAATTCTAGAAATGGCAAATGAACAACAATATAACTAGAATAACACCACAATAATACTGAAATGATAACAGAATAACACCAGAAAGATCACTTCGATTACTGAGAGCAATGTTCATGGGCCTCTTCGAGGGGGAAACCTCCAGTCGAGCAGAGCTCTATTACAATAATATCCAAGCTAGGGTTCGCATACCCTCGACTCCTATTTATACTAAATATGTCTATCAAGAGAACCATCTAGAGGAAGATCCTTCTAGAAGCGGAAGCTTCTATTAGGTCTTCTTACATTTGATTTATTCTACCTTATTGCAAGGCCTTATTAATATTTACCTTTATTATATCGGAATACATTGTTCTACCTACGTAAGGGGTTAGGTCCCTAACAATTGGGTGTTAACTTAGGGTTTCTAATGCCCTTCTGCGTAAACTCAAGTTCCTTTTTTTTCAACCATCTTTCAATCTCTACCTTCGTTGGATTCCATGGCCTTATAATTCCCTTCTATACTTTCATCCTCTGCATGTTTCTTCCACGGATATCGTCCACTTAGTCTTTTGCAGTTCCAGCCAGCAACAGAACCATTTGTTGGATTACTTCCTCTTGGGCTGACCCAGGTTCTGATCTCAAACAAGTTTCCAACAAAACCCTCAAAACGTTTGGCCTTCTTAGCAAACCAGAAGGAAACGTTGTGCACGGGATGCACAGCACAGTCTCACGTGAGATAGATTTTATGGGGGACTGCAATAATCAGGTGTTTGTAGTCTAGGAATGAGTGGGCATTGTGATTGGGTTATTTCTTCCTTATGCATTATCCTTGTTATTCATTCATCTACTTCTATGATTTATTCATCTTTAAACCTATACATGCATGATGATATAGATAATTTAACCATTCATTCTTAAGCTAATGATCAATATAAAAGTAAATCATTCATTTACAATCACACAGAACACAAGGTTTATCGTGGTTCACCCCCTCCTAGGGCTACGTCCACAAAGATCTGGATTCTCTACTCTTTTATTTATTCTGTTGCAAAATCTTGTGTTGTGTTAGCATTGAGAGTCACACTTAGACTGTTGTAAGTGCAATCCCAGTACCCATCAGAATATAAATGGATTAAATGGTTTGAGTAGGTGGATCAGCAGTACTAGGAAAGAAAGGGAGAGGGCAACAAAATGTCTATAGAGGCATTCCATTAGGCATGGATTTATAACATCCTACAGATCAAAGGCAATCAAATTATATATCAGACAAAGAGATATATAATGATGATTAGAAGCATGGTGAATATGACAAAAGGAATAGCATGCATTATACAGAGACCTTTTTTGCAATAGATAAAGATTTGCTTAAACGTGAACAATGATTTAATGGGCAAGCTACAACAGATCCTTTGTTGTTCATGAATCCATCAATGAATGGCAGCTTTGATCCTCAAAACCTACAATATGTTCAAGCAAGAAGATAAAAAATAAGTGGGAAAACAAAGAAGACAATCTGATAACATCTCTCATGAATCTTTAATGGCAGAAAATGTCATTACAAACACGCCCTCGGGCTTACAAATGAGCAACTAAAACTTCTCCTCCAACTCTCTCCTCTCTTAGCTCATGAATCCAACCCTTTTCTCATCAAAAACCTTTTCATTTATAGTGAATAATATCTATCTTCCCTAAGGAGGTCTAAATCAAGGAATTACATAGGATCCTCCTCCATTTAGGAGTCTTGTTACAAAAGATTCCAACAAAAGCCTAACAAATTCCTATTTTTGGGGGATTTTGTCTATGATAATAAATGCCTTTTGAAATAGGTCATCCTGATTGATCTGGATATGGAACACATGTCTCTCATGTCCAAAAAACTCCTAGGATGTCATGCGAACCTTCCTTGACAGGTGGCAACCTCCCAACAAGGAGAATATCCAATCAGCTATGCAAAATAGAGATTTTTCAGCACATTTGGCAATGCACTAGGTTAGGCTGAAATTTGGTCAACAAATCAACAAGGATATCATCTTCCTCCATAAAAAAAAATTAGAGAAACCCAAATCACCATTTTGGATTTATGATCAAAACTGTAGCAACATCTACTACAAGAAATTGTGTAGTGCATTTTGTAGCACTTGTCCAAATTCGCAATGCCTAAGCTCGTTCGCAACGCCAAAGGAAAAATGAGTAGCCAAACCCTTCCTGACCTCCAAACAAGACAAAAAATCTCATGGAATACCTAATGGATATGAGGTTGATGCTGATAATTTCATATTTTCACTCAGATGTTTGCAAGCTGCCTACCCTCCAACCCTCTTCCTTAACTAGTTCACAGCGCCAACTCAAATATAGCTTGCACACTTTGAGGAGGTTGTTAGTTGATGGCATGACATAATCCATGAGAATTTTTTTAAATTACAATCTCTGAGAACAATAAGATCTTATATGCCATGATTCTTTAACCCTACTATTATATGTGATAACATCTGACTCCACAGGGGATAGCATGCTCCCTGTGAGCTGCCAAAAACATGCAGTTCAATTCCTTATCCATTCCATCTCTGCATATTGTATTCCTGAAAACATCTCTAGGCCTTATTGAAAAATAAAAACATTGTCATAAGCTGCAAATTAGACTCACACTATAGACAAATTCAAACTTAAAATCACATGCTCATGGAGTGAGCTTAGTTATGTACATCAACCTACATTATTCTATCTAGTTGAGCTTCTTTGCTTAATTGAAGTCATACTTCCAATGCAACCATGTGAGTATCGAACTGATGAAAATAAATCCTTCCATGCAATTGTTTGAAATAGTTTTCAAGTGATATGAAGCTTGCAGCAACAGGTTATTAAGAAATGGATACTTACAACTATGATCTGAAATCATACCAACAAGTGGATCATTAGAAACCTTTGAAAAAAAAAACTCTATGTAAAAATCCACAGGATCATGAAACTTATGAATAGACATTTCTAGTTGGTTAAGAAAACCATCTTGCTCCTCTGTGAAGGTTGATTCATGAATAAAATGGTGGTCCTCATATACTTTACAGCTACTCATATGTTGCTTGTTGTTTGTTGCAAGTGCAGGTATAGAAATGATAGACATTTCCTCGTTGATCCATGGATTTTTCTGCTCATCGATAGGTGATAAAGAGAATTCCAACTGTTGTTGCAATTCTTCCCTATCTTCTTCATTATCATATATTGGTTGGTTGGTAATAATATTTGTATGTGCTTTAGTAAATATATGCTCTTTATCATTTGAATACTCAAAGGAAACAATTTTATTTACATGACAACTTAAAACAGTAGATACATTTGATACAATGTCAAAAGTATCTACATCATGGCTATCACTTTGAAGATCATCAACCTCTTTATCGTAATGAAAAATGTCTTCTACTGTAGCATACTCTTTAAGACTATTGATCCTTTACTCAACAAATCAAATTCATAACAACATTCTTGATAAAGGAAATTAGCTTCAAATTTCTTTTTGCAAAACAAACAAAATCCAGCATGAAAATGTCTTAGTGGAGTAATACAAGCAATCGGGAGTGATCTACACCAATCATGAGTTGCTCCATCTAAAGAATATGTAAACAATTTGATGAGGACATCTTCATGTATAATTTTAATCTTAAGCATGCACTCATGAAAGTCTAATAAAAACTCAGCTGCTACTTCCCAATCCTCTCCTCTAAACCTAGGAAGTCAACCTTCCCATTCATCTCTACTAGGCACTAGATTTGGAAAACCAACCATCTTTGAAAAATAATAGAAAGCATACCTCTGAGATAGGATCTTGTCCATTTCAAAACAATGGAGTCTCCAATAGATATATGAACAGTGGAGTCTCCATGGTGAAAGATAAGCAGTCTAAAAGTGTCTAGCTTCAATTCACCATCCAAAGCTAGATCTAATCAGCATAGTTCACCCAAGGAAGGTGTCTTCATTTTCGTCCCTGACAACTGCACCAAAAATGTTAGCACTAAGATTCACACTTAAATTGTTGTAAGTGCAAGCCCAGTACCCATGGGAATATAAATGTATTAAATGGTTTGAGTAGGTGGATCAGCAAGACTAGGAAAGAAAGGGAGAGGGAAACAAAATGTCTGCAGAGGCATTCCATTGAGCATGGAGTCATAACATCCTACATATCAAAGGAAATCAAACTATATATCATACCAAGAGATATATAATGATTATTAGAAGCATGGTGAATATGAAAAAATGAAGAACATACATTATACAGAGATCCTTTCTGCAATAGATAAAGATTTTCTTAAACAATGAACAATAATTTAATGGGAAAGCTACAGCAGATACTCTATTGTTCATGAATCCATCAATCAATGGAAGCTATGATCCTCAAAACCTGCAATATGTTCAAGAAAGTATATAAAAAAGAAGTTTGAAAACAAAGAAGACAGTCTGATAACATCTTTCATGAATCTTTAATGGCAGAAAATGTCATTGCAAACAGGCCCTCAAGCTTACAAATGAGTAAATAAAACTGCTCCTCCATCTCTCTCCTCTCTTGGCTCATGAATCCAACCCTTTTCTCATCAAAAACCCTTTCATTTATAGTGAATAATCTCTATCTACCCTAAGGATGTCAAAACCAAGGAGTTACATAGGATCCTCCTCCATTTAGGAGTCTTGTTACAAAAGATTCCAACAAAAGCCTAACAAATTCCTATTTTTGGGGAATTTTGTCTATGATGATAAATGCCTTTTGAAACATGTCATCTTGATTGATCTGGAGATGGAACACATGTCCCTCATGTCCAAAAAACTCCTAGGAGACCATTCGAACCTTCCTTGATAGGGGGTAACCTCCCTACAAGGCGAATATCTAATCAGCTATGCAAAATAGAGAGTTTGCAGCACATTCCGCAGCGCACTGGTGTTTTAATTATTTCTCTCAAATGCCAAACTGGATCATGCTAAAATTTGGTCAGCAAGTCAACAAGGCTATCATCTTCCTATAAAAAAAAATTCAAAGAAACCCACATCACCATTTTGGATTTATGATCAAAATTGTAACAATAGCTGCTACAGAAAATTTCATAGCGCATTATGTAGTGCATGTCTCAATTCGCAGCGCCTGAGCCAGTTCGCAGGGACAAAGGAAAAACAAGTAACCAAACCCTTCCTGACCTCCAAACAATACAAAAAATCTCATGGAGTACCTGATGGCTATGAGGTTGATGTTGGTAATTTCATATTTTCACTTAGATGCCTGCAAGTTGCCTAGCCTCCAACCCTCTTCCTTAACTACTTCGCAGCACCAACTCAAATATAGCTTGCACACTTTGAGGAGGTTGTTAGTTCATGGAATGACATAATCCCTAAGAATTTGTTTAAAAAATAATATCTGAAAACAATAAGATATTATGTGTCATGATTCTTTAACCCTACGATTATATGTGATAACATGTTGCGCCCATTACATCTTCAGTAATACAATCAAAATGAGGGTAGGAACCCTCTATGAGGCTGACTATATCACATCGGGCTCCTTAGCCTATGACCTAACCCTCAAAGACTAACTTATCTGACTCTTCCAAAAGACTGATTACAATCAGTAGTTTTCCAACCAATTAACTCTTAATACTTAACTGACATTTCTTCTCATCTCCTCTCCTAGACCTCCTAGGTCCTTATTTATACTACTTTATAGGCTCATAGTCGTTACAATATTTTTCAAAAACCCTAATCCTATCACGGTTAGGCTTGTCTACCTACATGCCATGTTTCTTTTCCTTATTTTTCTGCATGTTTCTTTCTTTCCACCTGTTGTGCATGCTTCAAAATTAGGTCTTTCTTTCCACCTGTTGTGCATGCTTCAAAATTAGGTCTTTCTTTCCAAAAATAGGTCTTTCCCCAAAATAAATCTCTCTCCCAAAAATAGGCTTGTGCCAAAAATATTCTTTCTTCCCAAAATAGGCATGCGCGCAACAGGGTTTCAATCGAGCGTGAAAGAGGAACTTCAAGTGCACATAGTGTTGACCTCGTTAGAGCTGACAAAGACAGTCACAGATAAAGACATGTTGCAAGAATAATATGACCAACTCAAGAAGGAAAGTAACGAGGCGGCACACAAGGCAGAGAGAATCAAATAAGCAGTCAAGGGGGTCTATAACATTATTCCATAAATTCTAAGGGAGGAGGACACCAAATTGGAGGAACATGTGATGAAGTTAAGCAAATCCATTTAGGGATTCCGAACAAAGATCATCAACTTAGAGGAAAGACAAATACCAAGCACTCCCCCAAAGGAAAGGGAGAAACGTGAAAAGATGTCCACCACAAGCAAAGAGAACATCAAGAGTATGGAAGTAGAATGTGCTAAGTTGTATGCAGAAAGCATGGGTGTTTGGATGCAGCTGACTAAAGATATGGAGCTATAGGAGATAGGCTAGAAGAAACATGTTGTCCAGGAGAAGGCGCAAAAGTTAAAATAAGTAATGAGTACATTACTGCCATCATAGGTGGTAACAATAATGGTCGAAAACAGAAAGCTATATTCAAAAATAAATTAGCTAAGGGTGAAATAGCAGGCTCGTTCACAAAAGATTGAGGTATTGCAATAATAATCCTATAAGGTGACCATGGATTTAGCTACCACTCAAGGCAAGGTCAAGTAGGTAGACCAGGAAACCGCTGAAAAATTGAAGACTCACTTAACTGCAGAAATGGCTGACGAAATTTTACAGCAAGAAGCACAAGTCAAGGAAAAATTTGCAATGACCAGTCATACACTACAGAAGTTCTTGGAAACATGGAAGCAAATCTAAAGTGGCTCAATACGAGCCACATGTTAGTGTTGGGGGCCTGTTGGAGTAGTATATTTTGGATAAGTCTCAAGGATCACACAGGAATGGATCACATGGAATTTTGGATAAGGATCAGTGCACGCACAAAGTAGTTAGATCATGGTCAAGAGTCAGTGTGCAAAAGGTGGAAAGAAGTTAGGATTTTGGGGACATTATGTCCACTTTGTAACCATTTTGTAACAGGCTTAGCCCTATTGTAAATTTATAAATTGTAATGGGTTTTTGGGTAGAAGGGGGATGAGTTATGAGAGAGTAATAAGTGTTGGAGAGAGATCTTAAGCGAAAAATTGGCTAAGTCTTTGAGTGTTTTGAGCTATTACTGAGGTTTTTGGGAGTTAGTCTCGCACTAAAGCAGAATGACTAAGGTAGGTTTGGGTAATGTTAATTGATACATCTTTTTTGTAAGCGCAGTGCGTAGTTGTAACGAGATTGCAATGAATAAAATAAGAAGCCAGTCATTGTGGACGTAGCCTAGTTTGGTGTGAACCACGTTAAAACCTTGTTTTGTGATGTATTTATTTTGTTTGTTATGTTCCTGATGCATATCACGGATGGTTAGCATAGATATGTTTGTTGTTTATTGTTACTGCTAAATTATGGTAATTGTTTAGTATTTTAAATATGTCACTGATATAGTTATTATGATCTTGTGCACTTAAGTTAATGATGAATGAATGATTTTTAAGTGGAGTAATGACGTGCACAAGGTATAATGAATGATAATTAAAGATGAAAATTGCACACACAGTAGATGAATGGATAATGCAGAAACATGGTTCCTCCAACCCCTCCATATTCCTTAGGTGAGACTTCACTTGCTTGCAGGTGATGCCGAAAGGGTCGGTGTCTAAGGTTTTTGTTGGTTTATTAATGATTAACCCTGGGTCTACCCACTGCATGCCAACATTAACCATCTCATTGATCTTTCTCTTAGCTCCTATGGCTAACTGAACTAACTGATATTTCTTATGCTTACTCCTTTGCAGTGAAATATTTAAACAATGTTAGAGTTTATGTAACTATAACTAGCTCCAGAATCAATTAAAATTGTGATGGGATGGTTATCAATCTTACCTTCCACTTCAATAATGGGGGACTAATAATTTGATTTCTTGGTGTCCAAGGCTTCATAAATACTTGGCATGCTTCCCTCCATGTACTCAATTATTTCATCCTCTTGAATGTTGTGGAAAATTTTTATTTTGTTGCCTTTGTGAGGGAAGTCCCTATATAAGTGATTTCCTTCACATCCCCAACATTGTACAGGTTGTTTCCTTGGCCTTTTCCCAAATGAATATGTTGCATTGTGCTCATTTTGAGTTGCTTGTCCTTGTTGATTTTATTGTGAGTTATTATTGAAAAAGGGTGGCTTAAAACCTTTATTCCTTTGATCCTTTTTACCCTTCATCCTGTGATTCCAAGCTTTTTGGAAAATCAGCATTCTTGTGCTCTACTCATAAAGATGTTTTTCTCTCCTTATGGCCTCTTCCAAAGTCTTTCCATATCATATTGTATCTTGTCACTATAGAAAGAGGGTAACCCACTTAGAAACCTTTGGATTTTGACCTTCTCATCCTTTATGAATTCCACATACTTAAGTAATTCAAAGAACCTCTTCTCATACCCATTCATTGTCATGCTTCCTAGCTTGAGTTCAAAGAACTCTTTCATATTCCTATTATATTAATGCTAAGACAAATATTTCTATTTGAAATATCCTTTGAACTACCTCCATGAGACCTTCCTCTCTTCAAGGTGTTTTTCCTACTTAAGTTGATCCCACCACATGGTTGTCTTACTTGCAAGTGGTAGGTTGCAATTCTTGTTTCTACCTTGGAGGGATAATCATGCGACTGGAAATATTTCTTCATCTCCTATAGCCATGCCTCAACCTGTTTCTGCTTCCTATGCTTAACATTGAAAGTTGGTGCCTTGATTTTCCTAAGTTCACCTTGGAATATGTCTCCCTCGGGCCTTCTTCTCTGTCTCATGATAGGAGACACACTCGGGTTTCTCCTTGGTCCTAAAATTCCATGAGCTCTCCTAGTGGATTACTATGGAGAATGATGGTGCATGATCATGCTCTTTGAATTCATGTCATTCCCATGTTCATCCTTCTTCTATGGGATCTTGGTGATGTCACTTATATAGCACTAGTTGCTTGCTTTGTGCCAACGTCTTTATTAGCTTACCTCTACAGCATGTTCAGACTCTAAAGTATCTCTTCCTAGGATTTCATAATATTTTCATTATCTACCCTAAACTTTGCACTTCTCTCTATAGGCTTCTCATAGTTACAGGATCTGTAACACACCCAACCCCCTAAGTACCCCTTTGAGGGATGGGGTATTAAATTTTCACTTTTCCTATGCCTCCTTGAATCCCTTTAAAAAGTACATCATCATCTTCTACTCATTAAGAGCTTTCTAACTACTGTAATTTTTCTCAAAACGGAGCTCTGGATCAAAAGTTATGGTCTTTTAAATATTTAGGGCCTTTATTGGCCAAAGGCCTCTTTACTACAACGTGGATCCACATCACCTGTTTCATCTGACATGGCATAGATATGTCAAAACATGTCACCCCTCAACGCATATGTGGCACTTTCCACCTATTCCACCAGACCCATGGCTTATTGGGACTCGTCCCTTTACCGCCCAACATGGTGTTACACATTCTCCTGACACCCACTCTCATCAAATAATGACACATTTCCCTGATTCTTCGATATCGTGGGGCCTCGAGACTTCTATGTTCTATGTAGTCCCAAAATTCCTAATACGGGATGAGCTAGAACTTGGGACACATGGCCCTATCCACAACGAGCCACTTATTCTGACACGTGGCCTAGCCACTATCTACCACATGGAATGACACATGGCTCATGTACCACTTCAACATGTGGCACTCATTTACTCCATGGACCCCTATCCAATTATGTCAAATCTGTGTGCCACATGGCACCACTCACATCATGACACATGGACCATTCACATGGTCTGGTGTGGATGTACAAGTCATCGCAGTGCCCAAAGTTCATCGAATAGGGAATTGACACTTGTCCACCTCCTATTCGTTGAATGATGTCATCCAACATCATATCAGATCCATCGGGAAATGGTCATCGACCCTCTTTGTAAGGCCTATTTCTTAAAACCTCTCGGGGGTATGAGATCTGAAGTATAGCTGACATCTTTGGGCACATGACCCTATCTAGTCATGCCACCTGGAATTACACATGGCACTCCTTTTCCACCTAGACCTTTGCTCAAATGTGACAAAATTATGTTACACATGGCACCACCATTGCGTGACACATGGTACTCCCACGTCCAACATGTGGTCCATTCATTGGGTGACACGTCACCACCAAGCATTGGATGTCAGGACTTTCCCGATGTAGTATAAATACAAAACACCTCTGGTGCCCAAGAGTTATAAGATGATTAACTAATTTAATACTAGTGATTACAAGGAGATTAATTATGTTAATCTTAGGTTTTCAAACCTTGACCCGTTACCACAAGATCGACAGCTAATATCTCTTATAGGTAGATCTGACGGCTACCATGGTTCCTTTCATAAATTATAGTGTGTTAATAGTTTTAAGGATCAGACGGTAGAGATTGATTCATTACTCCACAGATCGATGGTTCTCATCACCGCGGACCTCGGACCTCAGTGAATCTTTTCACATTAGGAACTATAAAACGTCTGAGGGTCTGAATTTGAGATATGTCAAGCTGATCTAAAGGGGCTTCTGACCCTTATCACAGGATCTACAGTTGATATCCTTTGTGGGTAGATCTGATGGTTAAGAACTAAGGCGCCCTTCAAATTATCTTAGCCATTGTGTGGAATCTAATTAGGACATCTGTTTCCACCAAATTACCATGGAAATTAGGACCTCGACACTTTACTAATATCATGTAATCTAAATCTCCTAAGGTCCATCATTTGGTGATTAAGGAGTAATTAATTACATTAATCATTTGGATTACAAGACATTTAATTACGTTAATCCCTGGGATTATGACTCCTAGATTTTACCATTGTATATATGGCTCAGATATGTTAGCTTCCATGATCCAACAACTCATATCTTAAGGCACTCTTCCAAAGGCTTAAGCCCCAACAAGGGCCCACACTTGACTTTCCAAACATTCACAAGTCGACACATATAATCCTACGACGCATTGGTTGTCATGCTGGTAGTGACACGTCATAGTGACATCATCCTTGTCTCTCCTTACTTATATGCAATAAGGCATGGAACCAAAGGAGGGAACCCTGGTCCTCAGATATCAAATATTGGGACTTCCAAGAGGTTTATACTTAGAATTATCCCAAGGTCTGATCCTCTAGTGTCCTGGGATGCATAACCCCTCATGATCTTACCTATTGGATTGACAATTGATATTTCTCTGACTGCAAATCTGACGACTGAGATTGCATGGTTCTAGCTAATTTCCTTGTGCCTAACTGGGCCCATACTCGTGTAGTAGGCTCCACGTAACGCCACCTTCCTCTCACACATATAAGGGCTCACATGGGGGTTATATAAGGGAAATAGAAACCCCACATGGGAATCCTTCCCATTGGATACCTTGGGTTGGTTATAGTTAGAGGTATGGAACCAGGGGCTACAACCTTGTTCCCATGTTCTTGTTTTTCTGATATGATCTATCATTGGCATTCATACCACCACTGATCCAACAGCTACTATAACTTGTTGTATTTATGCAAGGAATTATGAAGGTTTGGGGAAATGGCCCCTGGTTTTATCACTCACACAACTCTCCCTTGAATCCACCTACAACACATGATAGACCTACCACGTATATTTCGTTTGAGGACTCATTTCCTCGCAAACATTTTATGTTCGGGAGAAGGAAGAATTATAGGGTTGAATGGCCTTCTGGGGTCCCCAACACACAGACCTATCTATCCATGAAGCATTCACAATATACAATCATTCAAACAGTTATCAAAATGCAAATTTTTTCCAATTAAACAGGCATCAATACCATAATTCACACACATACATTTATGGCATAGTTACAAGTATCTAACCATGATTTTAATTTCAACTACACATAGCATAAGAGATACTTATATGTTGACAAGATTGCTTCCATCCAACTAACTATGGGTGTCCACCTTTCCACCCAATTGTAGGCTCTGCATGATTAGTCACTTCGGTATTAGTCCACCCTTGTGCCAAGCCATGATACCACTAAGGATATTTGTGCTCACTCCTATGTTTTCTTGCAACAATTCTCTTTTCTCAAGAGTTTCCCCTACATATATCTCTACGTAACTCCTCTTGATTTCCCCCTCTCATCCAGATCTCTCTCCCTCCAGAAATTTCTACAATGATCTCTTGTCTACCTTCATGTGCTTCTATTGCATATATCACCTTGGGAAGGTTCTCAACTTGTCCCCTTCCTTCTGTCAAAAGGAAACCCATGGGTAAATATGGAGATGCAGAATTGGTATGTTGTTGTACCTATAGTTGATAGTTTCAGTTGTCCTAACCTGATCTCCCATACCTGGATTTATTTGGGGTAGTTGGTTGTCCAACTACCATCCTTCCTCATTAATTGATTTGCCTTGAAATCAAGTTTGAGGAAGAAAATATGAATAAGGCTTGAGGTCCTTTAGTTAAATAGGGCCTCCTCTCATTCCTCTAGTGGTATCATGGCCAGTACTTTTAATGATTTACCCAAAGTTAGTTGATTGTCATTCTTATTTAAACAATAATATAATTACAGTATCCATATGCCAAGGCATGGAAAATCACTAATTATGATTAATTACATACTAGAGGGAATATGGGTGTTACAATCCCCTCCCTCTTCAAAGGAACATTGTCCTCGATGTTATTTCTCAATATACATGTCATGCCTTTATCCTTCATCTTCTCAAGATCATCTTTTGTTCCTTCATAGTCTAGTCATTTCCCAAACTCTTGGCATTAGCACATGCATACAACAATTTCAACTGCAAACATGTTAATTCAGAATTTCATGTATAAACATTTTATTACTATTCAAACTCAAGAGGAAATATTCACAAATCAGCACAATACTTATTTGTGGAGTTCATGGATCTGCATCCACAAGGTTGTCTCGTTAACTTGGCTCATTATTTTCCTTGAAATACCCTTTGTGTGCATGATCATAATCAACAAATTACAAGACCTATCGAAGTCCCCTCTTCCTTGTGGTCACTCACCCTCCAGGCCCATG
>ML856658.1:10488-24585 GCA_009831015.1 Picea engelmannii
TTGCTACGATATACTCTGCTTCTGATTTACTGAGTTCCATTGGTGTCTGCTTCCTTCTCAACCATGAGATCATGCTTGATCCCAGACTAAAACAACATCCGAAAGTACTCTTCCAATCCATTGCACTCCCTGCCCACTCATAATCTGTATATCCCTGGAGCTTCACATCTCCACTTGAGACATATATCAATCAATATCCAACCGTACCATGAAGGTACCTCAACATATGATTTGTTGCCATCCAATGTACCTGGCTAGGTTCAACCATGTATTGACTCAAGGTGTTCACTGCAAATCATATGTCTGGCCTGGTGTTAACCAGGTACATCAAAGATCCAATCAACTTTTTGTACATCGTGGGATCCACCAATCTGAAGATTTGTCACTCAAGAGCTTCATATTTATCTTCATAGGTGTGGTCATGGAATTGCAGTCCATCATCCCGAATTTCTTCAAGATCTCAACAATATATTTTCCTTGGCTAAGGAAAATCTCATCTGATCTCTGCCATACCTCCAATCCCAAAAAATAATGCATCAGACCTAGATCCTTCATCTCGATCTCAAACTCTTAAGCGAGCTCCCTCTTACACCCAACTATGAGATTCTCATCTCCGGTCAAAAACAAGTCATCCACATGTAGGATCAATGGGCAACCATCAAATAACTGTCTAATCTGGCATATCATGCCCTAGGTTCCTGCTTGGGTCTATACAAAGCCTTCTTCAATCTGCAAACATGAGACTCCTTATCATGTATCTTGTGGTTGCTCTATGTACACTTCTTTTGGCTACCGGAGCAAGTGTCTCGTCATAATCTTCTCCCTCTTGTTGGGAGAATCCTTAGGCCACAAATCAAGCTTTGTACATCTCTATGCTTCCATCTGCAGCATGCTTGATCTTGTAGATCAACTTGGAAGTCACTACTGACTTCCCTTCTAGTCTCAGAACCACTTCTCACACATCATTCTTCATGATGGACTGATACTCCTCCATCATGGAATCCTTCCATTCCTGCTTCTCAACAACTTCTTCAATGGTGGAAGGCTTTGAATCAATGATGTTGCTCATCAGCGCCACATAGCTGGAAAAAATGTGTGGTTTTTGGAACTGAGGCAAAATCTATATCCTAGTCCTTCTAACTGGCTGCCTCCTCTGTCACTACAACAAGGACTATCGAGACAAGGGAATCCTCCCAGGAGATCTCACATCTCCTAGAAGCCTCTGAAGCTTCGATCTAGCCTCCTCAACTCATGGCACATGTCTGTCAGTCCTGGAAGACGTCTCTATCTCCTATCTGAATCTGAGAAGGAATACTTTATGAATGAATGTCTCTGAGCCACTGACTCTCACTGAGATCATGTTCACTTTGAATCTGCATGTTGCCTCTGAAGCTTGACTCCCTCTGAGTCTATACGATCTCCGGAGTCACCTGCTTCCGCTGCATCTGTTGACTTCTTTTGAAGTCTGATCTCTTATGGACTGTGCTGGGAGGTTGCTCCTCCCTACTGGATCCTAAGGGTTGACTCCTTCTGAAATCTAGCTCCGTCTGAGTTGGTACTTGGTGGGGCCGCCTGCCTCACCATTGGTCGAGTCATCTACTTCTCTTCATAGTATGGCTTATTAATTCCATGTATCTCTATGAGAACATGCTTGTTTACTGCATCGTTTCTAGGTAGGCCCTTCTGGCACTGCTGACTCTTCCTGATGATCTAAAGAGTGGTCAAATTAACTGTATGGTCATCTTTGGAGATTTCTGCTCCTCACAGTCAATCTCCATAAGAGATATGCTTCTTCGTCTTCTACTTCACATGGGTGTGTACGTTCATGTACACAGTTCTATGTCTCAACTAGAGACAATTCTAAATCGTTGCCTCCTGCAACCATCATCATAGCTCCTTCTCAGAGCTATCACCTGTGACCTGCCTGGAACAAGAGACAAGAAAAACATTCCCATGGTAACCTCTATGGAATGGTTAGTAATCAAGAACATCTCTTAGAGGAGATCAATTTCATATTGCAGACAAGTATATCATTAATAATGAACAATGAGCATTTTCTTAATGGTAATCGTACCGAGAGTATTCAGGTGTACCTAAACATTTGATAGCAATAACAAATAATGAAGTTGTAAAGACTGCTATCCTAGGTACAAAACTTACTTAAGCAACAACAATATAAAACATCAAACCCGATATGCAAACCTGGAGTATGGCGTTGCTGTCCTGCTTGAGTTTCCTTCTATCTTTCATTTGCATGGAAACACCATTGTCTAAAAGACAAATTCTTCATCCTTTGATGCCTTTGAGTGCTCTTCAGCATCTGCTGCATGTGCATGGTATTTCTTCTTCTCCTTTTCATTTCTATCTGGACAGTGAAAGGCATAATGTCCCAACTTCTAGAAACTATAGCATCTGACCTTTGATGCATCCTTCTTGTAACGAGGTCTCTTAAACTTCTTTGGGCTGCCTTCTTCCCTTTTCTTTCTCTTCTTCACTTGGGCAGCAAGTGCTTGATTTTCTTCCTCATTAGTCTTTTGTGTCTTGGATATCATCCTGGATTCCTCTTGAGTGCAATTTGACCATAACTTGTCAAACTTGGGCAATCTCCTTCTTGCGCTAATTCCTTGGACAAATGGGTCCCATGAGGGAGGGAATCCATTGAGTGTCGTGGTCACAAGTTCAACGTCTTCTACTGGATCTCCAATAGTTTCTAACTGATCCTTGATCTGTGAGATCCTTGTAAAGAAGTTGGCTATCGTCTCTGACTTGTTCGTAGTCACATTTTTGAGTTGATGTCGTAGGGTAAGCTTTTGAATGGTGTTCTTGCTTTCATAGAGCCTGGTTAGGGCATCAAACATCTCCTTTGCAGTATTTAGTTCTGATACATTGGGTATCAGGTGATCCTTGATTGAGTCTGTCAAGATCCTCTTGGCCTTGACCTCATTCTTCTTGAACTTTGTCTTTGCTTCTTTGTCTTCGGGTTCTGGAAGCATCTTCTTGGCGTGATCCAATAATTCATTCTCTTCTAGAATGAGTTGTATTCTATGCTTCCAGGATCTGAAGTTATCTGCTCCATCCAATCTATCCTCAACTCTTATACTGGTTGACATTTTCGCTGGTAGAAACCCTAGCATTGGAAAACATCGATTTTTCAAACGTCACCAAACTGCACGCTAAGGGTTTTAGGGGGTGCGCTAGCTTAAGGCGCACTGCTTTGCGAAGGAATTATTCCCAACGTCCTTGGGATAGTTCTTAACGAGCTTGACA
Organism: Picea engelmannii; assembly: GCA_009831015.1. Lineage (NCBI taxonomy): Eukaryota > Viridiplantae > Streptophyta > Pinopsida > Pinales > Pinaceae > Picea > Picea engelmannii. The sequence goes on from ML856658.1 coordinate 13,756, forward strand.
AAGTATTGCAGCTGCAAGGTGTCGTAGCGATCTTCCTTCCAGTGGTCAAACTGTTCTGAAGGTAACTAGCTCTGCTACCATGTTGGATTTTCCTTATTTATAGAGCATTAGTGTTAATAGTGTTATTTTACTTCGTTACCATTAACATATATATCATGTACTGAGCAGTAGCAACTTAAACAAGAGACAAAAAAAAACAGAAGAGATTTATCCTGGGAAAAACCCAACAACCTTTCTTAGATAGATTTCGTTCACAAATCAAGTCCAATCAAATAAACCCTGGCACAAGTTCTAGCTTAACCAAAAATACCACCCCAGCTGCAGTAGCAGCACCATACAAAGGTAGCGCACCTTCTCAAGGAGTAGTGCACTAGAGAGAGATACCAAAAGACTGAGCAATAATAAACTGTGTAGCTGCAGCTACTGCGTCACCTCCTCCAAACTTGCGCCTTGCTTCTGTGTAGCTGGGAGAGTGTGAGTGAGTGCAAAAATGAGCTAAGGCGCCTCCTTATTTATATTCGTCTTATCCTTCTAGCTGGGCCGACTTCTCTTCTGGGAAGGTGTCTTTTCATTATACTTTATTCTTCTGGGTTGACTTCTCTTCTAGGGTATTTCAACATCTGTCCAATGGATCTCTTTCTTCCAAAATCTTCTCTGCATCTAAGAAAGGTCATCTAGGAGGGAAAGATCCTCCCACAGCTACCAAAACATCAACATTTAAGAATTGCTTCTTTGATTGAGTTGTTACATTATAGTCATATTTTCTAGAATCTTGTGTTTAATTTTTTTATATTTTCATTCATTTTAAAATTCTAATTACTTTTTATCATCCCTCTCCACATGCCCTTGTTCCATGGAAGTTAGGGGTACCCTCCTGTTGCCACCTAATCTGCACCTCGAGTCACGTGGAAGAAATCTTCAATCCATTGGGTGTGGCCTTGGGGGCAAGTCTCGAGCTAGGTTGTTGTCACCTGATAACTCGACTCCTCTATCTAGGCTAACTCCTAGCGAACCTAATAAAATAATCTAAGGCTTGTTAAGCTAGTTACAAAGAAATTCTAGGAGATAAATGAAACAAGAGCAAATACTAATCTAGCATCATATAATGACACAATAAAAGATTGCTTATGCGAAATGATATTAAGCAAATGACATGCTCCAAAGCAACAACTGACAATAAGCAAATGGAAATATTGTAGACCAATGCCAATAATGTAAGTGTATATTTCTACAAGATAAATGTGTTGTGAAATGCTCTTGGTAAGTTGTATTAGTTAAGGATTTCACTTGGATTTAAGTTAATTGAGTGAGATGGATCGATAGTGAAAATCCACTCACGATTGCAAGAGATTGTAAATGAGAAAATGAAAGATCTAATCTATCGTGTGTTTCCTTTAAACTATAATCCCTCAAATGGGTACAAGCGAAACTGCAAGGAATTCCAACAGGGGGAGAATGTATCTCAAAGTATCCCCCTGAACTCATGAGCAATTTGTTGGTATGGATCCCATATTGAGCAATAATGGCAAAAGTTTTTTCCTAATTAGACTACTCCGCACAAATCAAGTCCCTTTCTGAATCATGCCAAGATCAAGAAATGCTTGCGAGGCTGAGAGCATAAGAGGGCCTTGACGGGGAAGGTTCGTTACTTTGCAAAAATGAAATAACTGGAAATGAAACTAAGCTAACTAATCTAAAACATAAATTAAATGTTTTATTGTGTTGTGGGTTTGTTTTAGATTTATTTTATCTTTTTAAGTTAGAAAAATGGACACATGCAAAATGAAATGCAAAATTGAGATGATCCCCCGAGAGTAGGGGGGATGGGAGGACTAGTGGGTTATCCCATTGTTGCCTTCAAGTTACAATGTTAAGAATGAAGGTTTGTTGGTCTTTTATAATCCCAAGACCACTCAAACTTACAAATTAGAAGAATAAAATGATTAGATGGAAGATTAAGTGCTTTGGGGTGTCCCAGATGCTCCAGATCCACGAAATTTGGGCAACACTTCCTCCTAGTTGTTTGTCAAACCTGAAAAAACGACAAGCTATTTTGATAGAAAGATGCCCAAAATTCTTTTGGGACAACCTACAAAAAGTGTTAGTCTTAAGCCAAAAATTACCAAGTGAAAGTTAGACAAAAGTTAGCAAAAAATGACCAGGAAAGCAAGCAAAACACCAACTTTCTTAGTGGATTTTGTTTGTTGTTGGGGACAGAAAACAAATAGGCACTAAGATTTTCCAAATATGAGATTTAAAGCTCTTAAAATTTATCTATCTTTCAGTTATTAAGATTTAACTATAAAACTTGCTTAAACGATAAATTTCTATGCTAGATCTAGCTTAAATGATAGCAAAATTGAAAGTGCAATCTAGATCTATGCATGCATGCAAAAGTAAAGATCTATTTAAGATTTATGTTTAGAAATAAGATCTGCTTGCAGGCAAGGAAAGTAACCAAGAAAACTTTGATTTTACGAAAGAGAGAGAGAGAGAAGCTTGAAGATTAGGAATCCTTGGACTATGGGGTCTCCCAGTTGGATGTTGAGGGACTACGTTCTCAAGAGGCTTGGAGCATGTAGAAGGTTGTGCTAGGCTAGTCAGCCACTTCTCCAAGCATGAGGACCTGTAAAACTTAGAATACTTGCAAAAAACTTGTTAAATATTCAATGTCACCTACAAAAGACACTTAGATAATATGTTAATCAACTGAAAAGACATATAAATCTTATGTCGCTAATGCAAATGATCAATAAGATCTAATAAGTAAACTAAATTAATATATCCTATCCTATTGGGTGATAACACCCCTTCAAAGGCTAAAATAATAAATTAAATGCAAGAAACTAAGCTAAAGTTACTTCATATAATTAGCTCAAGACATCAAACGTCCACACAAATGATGCAAACCACCTTCTTGAGCTCCAAATCCTTTCTTTATTCCAACAAAAGTATTACATAGCAGTACAATAGCAAGCTCAGCCCAAACTCTCAATAACCAACAAGAGAGGAGGTAGCTTGAATAAATAGGAAGAGAGGGTGAATTTCCCAAGGAGGGGGGCACACTTCCCAAGAGAGAACGAGCCAAGTGTGTGAAAGAATGGTTGCCACATCTTAAGCTAACTCAAGAAAAGGCGCCACAAGTCAAGAAGGTGAGTGAGAGGGCACCACCTCTCAAGAGGTATGCGCATCTCTCCTTGGGATTGGCACCCTCAAGGAGAGTGCGCCACCTCTCAAGAGGGACGGTGCACCCTCTCTTGGGATCTCCACCAAGTGAGCCTAACACACCACTTAACTCAACAATTAACTCTCCCTTACTTGTTGTCAATTGTCTCTAACAACCAGTGAGAATAAGTGAACTAGAGACACATCAAAAACATGTCCCGAACATGTTTCCTTAAAATTAGGGAGTTGATTTATTCACCTTTTTGAGGAAATAATTGTTTTTTGTGAGTAAAAAACAATAATTTCTCTCGAAAAATGGTAGACTTAGGTAAAGGGGTATTCTGGGTTAGAAAACGATACCCCCGAAGGTGTATAACACCTCCTAGTACCATTTATTAATTATTTATATCAATTTACAAGGTAAAATCCCATTTTACAGGAAATTTTACGTTTTATTAAAACAATTAAAAAATCCTAGAGTGACCTAATGCATGTCCATAAGACTCTAGATAAATGACTAGCATGGTAATATATACATTTGACATTAGACTCAAACAGAACACACCAAGGCCTGGCCATTAGGACATACTCCAGCTTTGGAGGAAGTGAGTGAAAAACTTAGAAAATTATAAGTCGCTGAAAAGAGAGGAATAATTAACCAAGTAAAAAAACACTCTAGAGTTATGCACTAATGACCAAGTCTTGGGGAGATGAGTCTTTTACATACAAAATACCTCATGCGAACTCATTTTATTACAATTCCCCCATGGGGGTATGGAACATGCATAAAGGAGAAGAAGAAGAAAGGGGGAAAAAATGCCCGGCAGGAGTTCTGAACTCTGAACTTTGAACAAATGTCTTGTTCAATCTCTATGGATCATAGTAAGACCTTCCTAGTGCAACTGTGGAGGCAACACTTCCAACTGTCCCCAAAACATGTCCACCCATTACCAAAAGGCAAAGTGCTTAGCCTTGTGAATCCTTTGCTCCAATCACTATTGCAATTGTCTCTTCACTTTGTTTGCTTCCAACAATGACCGATGACACAATCCAATGTTCGACAATGGAGATCCGAGTAGCAACTCAATTTTGTTTTCAATCTCCACTTTGGTGGCAAACCTTTGGGTTCTTGAAACACTTCCTTGTATATGCTTCCATAAGTTGTTTTAGCTGTTCTTGCTATGTAAATTTGGTCTCCATGGAAGTATTACTATTAGTGTCTCTCTTTGACATACAAGAATAAAAGCGCCTGCATGGATTGAAATACTATGCTTGATTATTGACGAAATTTAGTTATATGAAGATTGCTTGGGATGTGCTTCAGCATAATATAGATTAAGATGAAGCATTTAGAACATGTTTTTATGGGATAAAAATTAATTTGTCCTTAGCTTATAGACCCAATTATTTTCAAATAAATTTTACATGCCAATTATTCATCAAATAGATTTACTACATTTTTCAGAAGGGAATTTCATACAGTTTGTTGAAATTTATTGAATATGCAGTAAAGAATATGCCCATTGTCAATTCTTTGAACCATTTTAACTAAATAGAGAAATGATTTTGTGCAGGTCATTCAGTCCCTTATTGACTTAGGTGCACTTCAACCTACTGGTGACATGGCATCTGTATGCTTCTAATCCTCCTTCATATTAAGGAACTTCTATAATCCTCAGTTTTGGAGTTTAGGAACCTCTTTGAACTTTTGAACAGTGCATCCCAAGGAAGCGAAGTAAATTTGAAGGATGAGAGTAACTTGAGAAATGCTTAATCAACAGGCATCACCAAATATTATTCAGTTAATACGATATTGTGATTATTGTTTGAAATGTTCTCTATAGGTAAGACGATCTATACAATTCTTCCTGGATAGGATATTAAACCAGAAACCTGACCAACAAGCAACACTTTCTGCAATTGGGGAGGTATGTTTAATACTAAAGATGCAATCCAGGCATTACTATTTAGTATTTATGTCTAGTATGTACCCAAGAAATGCCTCTTTTTGTTTACATCTTAGTGGGTAGTTCTCTATTTTAATATTTATAGTTCTCTTGATAAAATGATGTTCTAGCTCTTAGATAAGAGGGGCTACTATCTCTGTCCTTCTCTTTACTGACCTTGGTGACTTTTAAGCCTTGGTTATATGGTTGTTAGCTTATAATCTGTTGGATGTATGATGCCCACTTACCGAATCAGAATTTCATTTTTGCATAAACAAGTCTATCACTTTGCCTGAGAAAGCATGTTTTTATTGTGTTATTGACTGGACTAGTGCAAATTTTTGTATTTGTAATATCTTTTTCCATTGATAATGCAGATTTTGTTCATCTTTTGTACACCATGTTTTCATTTCATAGAAGATTTCATTGGTTTATCTGTTACTGTTAACTCCACTGAATCTTGTACATATTGAAGCATATCAAAGTTACTTCAACCCAAGCATTAACACTTCTGACAGTGACCTACCTATATGCAAATCTAGTTTGGTATAATATACTTACACATTAGAGATGACATCTTTAAGTACTTAGAATTTATGCTCAGGAGGTAGTGGAGGTGACAAGAAGCTAAAATATTTCATGCACAACCAAGGGATAATCAAAGCTTTTCTAGGAGAACTGTCTTGCAGTTAAGAGGGAATAATGAGTGTCTTCTAGCTGCTGGGTTGCAACTTGTTAAAGATGTAATGCCCATTTTTAGTTTGGTGCCCCAGTATGCTAAAGCTAAAAGTAGGATCAATTTTAGAAGCACATAATGGTTTTAGATGGGGCAATCTAATTTGGTTGGAGGATAATCCTTATGCTCAGATGTCCAAATTTGGTACAAAATTTGTATTGTAAAAATGTATTCTTATGCAATACAAAAGAAACAGTCTTTATTTTGAAAGACTCTTGTCTTTTCAAATGTGTATGCTTCAAAAACCACCTGGTATCAGAGCCACCTGAAATAATACCACTTGTTATGTTCCTTGATGTACTCATGGGTGGCCATCAATATCAAAGAAAAGGCACGAATCCATATAATCTGTAACAAACATAGAGTACATATAATAATATTAATAAAAATAATATTCAGAGGGCACATGTCTAAATGGAATGTCTATTTATGTATGTGATCAATCAATGTATATTTATACACAACATACATACTATTGTAATTACACACATATTTATTATTAATTATATATTTATTTATTTGGAAGGATTGTTTTATGTTATCCTTTTTATGTTGGATACTTTCCTGTAAATGAACTATTGTTCCTTACATCAGTATCAAAGCCCCTTCCAGGGCACCTGATGCTCCAACCTTTGGCCACACATTGATCAGAGTTTCTTTGAATTTTGACCACAGACCTGCTTTTGGCCATTTGGCCATTTTAAGTTTAAAAATTCCACTGAAGAAAGAATATTCTGCTGCTACAAGAAAACAAAAAAGATGAAAGTGTAAGAGAAGATCAGACAAATTATGAATTTCAATGGGTGAAGAATTGAAAAGAACCACTATAGGAAAGAAGATATGCAATCACCATCAAAATTAAAACAATTGAAAGGATTTAGTATATAGAAAAGGGAAACACCAAATTGTACAACTAAGTGAACAAGAAGAGGCAATACACATTGAGTTTCTCTTTCTGCCATAATATTCACAACCTATCTGTTGTCTGAGATAAATTCCAAGATAAATTCAAAGTCTATTGAAATAAATTGACCGCTGCAAATTAGCAGTTAGGGATAAATTTCTCATCGCTGGAAAACTGCAAAAATCATCACAAGTGGAAACACATTAAAAGTCCAAACATTCTTGCAGTCCAAAGAGTATATCCTCTATGGCAGTTTTTGTTCGAGAATTTCTCAAACATTGGGGGGTGAGATTTCAGAGATTTGAAGACACTCTTTAGGATCTTGAGAAAGCCCTTTTAGAAGATGGATTTTCCTTGAACCCTATTGAAAGTGATGAAGACATAATTAAGGAACAAGCAGTTGAGGATGATTGTGATGATGATCATGAGGTTCTGGATGAAGAAAGTTGCCAAACACTCAAGGAGAGCATTGAGGAAGATAGGAAGTTTTGTGAACAGCTGGTTGAGAATTGTTGTGATAGGAATTTCCTGATTGGACTCTGCATAGAAAGAAGGGAGAGATTTGACGCCATTTTATAGGACTATCAAGATGATCCCACTGATTTGCWGGCCCGAGAAGTTGCTGAGGCATATAAGGCAGTAAATTCGCTGTGTGCTGCTGTATTAAGTGGGTATTGCAGCAGGGAAGGCTCTTCGAACCTGGATCAGCCATTCACCTTGTCTAGGGAACTGCTAGAGCTTGACATCGCTGAAGAGGAATTGAGAGATTTTGAAGAAAACACCCCGGAGCAGCCTAATGCCGCTGTTCAAGAAAAAGCCTATGAAAATGATGATGCTGGTATCCTGGAGGACCCCGAGAATTTTCATGCTGGTGCTTCAGGTTGTGATGATGAATCTGCTCCAAAAGAATTTTTGTGCCTAGAAATTGAAGAGGGTGGCATCATACATGCAGCCACCATTGAAGAACATGCTCAAGAGAACTCTGATTTTGAAAAAGGAAGAAATGACAATGCTGTGCAAAACTCTGCGGGTCTGAAGCTCTTTGAATAATCGGAAGAAGAATACTGCCAGAGAACACAATATGGTGTGGTTTTGAAGACTTTGGATGATGATATCCCTTATGCCCCAAATTATAATGATGGAGCAATTAGTGGACAGAAACCAGTGTTGGAGCCGTTATCATGTAATCTGGATGAGTTCATCTTAAGAGCTCTAGAAGGGACTCATTCCTTGTGCTCTTTGATGATAACCCTCAGTGTGATGAGTATGAAGATCATTTTCTTTTAGAAAAAAACTGGTTTGACAATATCCCGGGATTACAATGTGAAGGCGATAATGCTTTGAGCATTCACAAGTCTCAAGATAAATGTGTTGGAGACAAGAGTCAACCGGGTACGAAGCATGCAGCTCACCTGGTAAACTCTAAAGCCAGAAATCTGCAGCTGGAGCAAAATAGTTGCAGGTCTTACACTTTTTGTTTTGAGAAATCTCTTGTCTATGACACTTATGAAGACGACTATCAGAGCCCTTTTCTCAAAATCGATGAATACCAATGTGTAGCTTGCTGTAATGTACCTATGCACTGCTGTCACAATTTTGTCTCACTGCTGTTGGGATTTGGTGACAACTAATTCCTTCAAGGATGGATTTGGATCCCCTATTATTCCGCGTTGGTTACAACCAAATAGACCAAGTTAGAATATGGATAGGGATTGCATTTAATAATCAATTTCTTGTAAATGTATATATATTATAAATACATGTAAGCCCGTAGAGGCAGTGAGAGAGACAGAGTGAGAACTTGCAAGTCTGTTGTAATCTCCATGATCTGAATAATAAGACAACCGATGCCTATGTTTGGTGGACGTAGCCCAACGTTTGGTGAACCACGTGAAATCCCTATGTTTCTTATCTGTGTGATTGTTAATTATCATATGTGAATTGTGTTTTCCGCATTTGCAATTCTAACAAGTGGTATCAGAGGTGGTTAGAGGAGAGGTGTCGAGGGCGTCAAATTCTCGAAGGAGCCGCAGGAGTGAAACCTGTGTATAGTGCGTTGATTACCACATCGTCGCAGGGGCCTCCTCTTGGAAGGTGCGACGTCCTATAGGCTGGCCTTCGCTTGCACGAAAATTCTTGAGCTCGTCGCACCCTGGCTGTATCGAGAGGGGCGATGACCACTTGAAATCATCGCAGTCTGGTTGTAGTTTGAGGTGTGATGGCCCTTTGAAGCACGTCACAGGGCAGCTCCATCGGGAGGTGCGACGACTCCCAAAGATAATATTCACATGGTTATTTGGAATTTAAGGCATGGTGCGAATCTTTTGAAAGTTATGCTTTATATTTTATAATATTATATTGAATGCATAAAAGGGTGGAGGAGTGTATGAATTTAAAAGGTTATATGAATTAAGCGTGAAGGTGAATGCTTATAAAAGGTGGATGTTTTAAAAAGTAAATCTTTTTCTTTATAAAAGTTTTTTATTAACCTTTTATTAATATTTTGGGTTAATACTATTATTCCTCCACATTTAAAAGGGTTTTATAAGCAGTGGGTATTAGGAGATTTTGTGCTAATGGCTAAGATGCAGAGTTCGAAGTTTGAAGTTGAAAAGTTCAGCGGTAAAAGCAACTTTGAGCTCTGGAAGCTTAAGATGCGGGATTTACTGGTGCAACAAGGGTTGCAAAAAGCATTAGCAGGCAAGTCAAAGAAACCAACAACCATGACGAATGAAAAATGGGAAGATCTGGATGCAAAAGATCTTAGTACCATTCGTTTATGTCTGGCGGATGATGTTATGTTTAATATCGTAGGAGAGGATACAACATCAGGCTTATGGAGCAAGTTGGAAAGTCTATATATGACGAAGTCCTTGACGAGCAAAATCTACTTGAATAGACAGTTGTACAGTTTGCAGATGAAAGAAGGTACAAAAGTTGTTGACCATTTAAATACCTTCAATACCCTTATAGTTCAATTGACTAGTATGGAAGTTAAATTCGAAGATGAAGATAAGGCTATTACACTATTGTGTTCATTGCCTAAGTCTTGGGATAATCTAGTCACCTCTATTAGCTTTAGCTCAGTAGATGTTTTAGATTATGACTCTGTTGTGGGAGTTGTTGGCTGAGGAGATGAGGAGAAAATCTAGTCAAGAAACCTCAACTTCAGAGGCGATGTTGATCAGAGGTCAAACTAAAGAGCAAAATGGGAGAAGTTTTTCTCGATCTAAGTCAAGACACAGAAAGGGTAAAGAAAAATGTTGGTACTGTGGAAAAATAGGACATCTCAAGAAAGATTGTTGGAAAAGAAAGGAATCTGAGGAAAACTCTACGAAGGAAGCAAATTTGGCTATAACAAATTCAGGTATGACTGATCAAGTTTTATCTGTTTCTAGTAATTTACAATATCAAGAAGAATGGCAGTTAGATTCAGGTGCCTCCCACCACATGTGCTCACATAGAAATTGATTCATTTCTTACCAATCTGTTGATGAGGGTGTAGTGTTTATGGGAAATGGTATTCCCTATAAAATTGTTGGGGTTGGTAGTGTTAGAATCAGGATGTTTGATGGTATTGTTAGGGAATTAACGGATGTTAGATATGTACCTGAGCTTAAATCAAATTTGATTTCATTGAGAGTGTTGGATTCTTGTGGATATAAGTATACAGGTCAAGGTGGAGCACTCACATTGTCGAAAGGTAGTTTAGTAGTGATGAAGGCAACAAAGGTTGATAACCTTTATAAGCTGGAAGGGAGTACTGAAGTTGCATCTGAAGTGACAGATGTATCTTCTTGTTTATGGCAGAAGCATCAAGGTCATAAGAGAAAGAAAGAATTGCAGGTACTGGTAAGCGGTAAATCATTTCCAGACTTAAAAACTTTGTTTCTGAATTCCTACTTGTTTTATATCTCTGCAAGTTATGATGGTGGTATCAAGGGATGTTGTGTGTGGGATCCTACTTCTCACAAGGTCATCATTGACAAAGATATAGTATGTATGGAACAACCAAAAGGGTTGATTCAAGATCACAACGGTAAATTTGTTTGCATGCTAGAAAATTCATTGTATGGCCT
>ML856660.1:16588-37352 GCA_009831015.1 Picea engelmannii
ATTTAAAGACTAGAAGGTTAGGTTCTATGGTGCTGCAATGGCAGGGCCCTAGAATCAAAACCCTAAGGGAAGGAGGCTCATTTCGGTGTTGCTTAAGCAAGGCCTCATGCTCCTTCCTCTTTCTCTAAATACTCTTGGCAAAATGGCTAGCTTCAAAGTACAAATCTAAGGGAGAAAAGTGTTGCAGGGGTAAGGATTTTCAAACCCTAGAAGGTTAAAACCCTAGGTGTAGAATTAACTAGGCCTAGGACGTCTCCTCTATTCAACCTATACTTTAATGCTAACTCAGAAAAAGAGAGATAAGTGTAGCAACAACTAGGCTATATCTTCCTTTATCAATGGCTAAAACAAGTTTCTCAAGCATGGGGACATATAGCAATGACCTACTAGTGTGCTTGCTACCTAGGGTTTCAAGATTTAGCAATATAATAGCAATGATATAGCAAATGTAAGAAATTAAACCTACAACCATTCATTTAAGAAGTTTTGCATGAAAAATTCACTTACAAATCATGAAGAATGCTTAATCAAATCCTAGTTGTAAACCTTCCATGAGAGAAACACCATAAATGCCAAGAAGAATCCTCCAATAAGAGTTGTGCCTCACTTCCAAGACCAAAGATACCAAGCAAAAGACTAAAAGTTGATCTCTCACAAGAGATTGAGTTGTGTTATGTTTAAAATGAGGAGAAACATCCTCTATTTATACTAATCCATGACCTTTGAATTAAAATTAAGGTCATTAAAACAGCCGACAAGGATGACTATAAGATTTACACTGTTTTTTTACATTAACTGCTAGAGAATGTCATAATATGAGAAAAAAGAGGGACGTCGAGCCCCTTTGAGGGAGACATTGGCCCTTTTTGGGCAAATACAGCATCCAGAAACCAAAAATTGGCCCTTCTAGGGCTCCTCCAAGCTACCACACGTACCAAATGACCTCAACACACTGCCACACGCTCCAGACAACGTCCAGCTCTCCCAGGTGACGTCATGTCCATCAAAGGAAAACGTTCCATCTGCAGTGGGTGATTCCCCCTAGGCCGGGCTCTGCCAAAGTGTCCTGGGTGGAACGTCCTTCTTTCTTCTCGTGCAATGGCTCATCATAACGTTGTCTCGTCTCTTCCATCCCAACAACCATTTGATGGGCTCTTCAGCCCCATGGAGGTCCGAGCTAATCATATCCCCATGTGTATTGGTCCATTGGTACTTGTCCGTCGGGTATGGTCCTGCACATAAAAAACTACACCCTTCATGGGCTCATCAGTCCTCGGGATCATAGAAATGTCAATCATGTTTCATCATTAAATTTATCAAATACATGCATAAAACCCCTAACATATCCTCTAAGAGCTCAAAGACATTACACTGACCTACTATACAAAGTCAAAGAAATAGATAAAACAACCTATTGGGCCAACATCCATAAGAAAAGGAAAGTTTCCACAGAAGATCATTCAATCCATGTCCATGAAGTGATGTGGTCTAGGGATGTCCAGTCATAGTGAAAACCAGGGGTAGGTCTTGTCTGTGGGTGCCTTTGTAGGAGGTGAGTTGTACCCGTCATGGATGCACTTTTTCCAAGCCCCTTTTATTGCCTTTATTCTTTATTTATTACTTTTTCTTTCTTTTTTACTTCAAGGTCTGACCAGAGGACACTTCCTTGGCGTGGTGACCAGAGCTGACAGTGTTACCCACTGGTATTTTCGCAGAAGTGATAAGGTTGGCTCGTGATGAGACCCCCTTTCCCTTAGCCATGCAACCAAAGGTCATTGCCCTGACGTGGTGACTAGATAACAACAATGTCATACTGCTAGATACCTATGAACATAATGGGTCGGCTCGTGATGAGACCTCCCATCCTCTTGGTTAGGTCTTGTTTTTTTGTTATTTTCTTCGGGTCCCTTTCATTTCTTATCGAGAGGCATTTTATTGTCTTCTCGAGGATCCCTGGGCGAAGCATCTCTAGGTTTCATTTCCTATGGCTTTTATCTTTTACCAGCTGCTTTTACCCCCTGAGCCTTTAGCCCCTTCTTCCCACAGGACAAAGTGTAACCCTCAAAGGTCATCCTAATGGCTGAACTAGGGGAGTGGGATGGATGCATGGGAGATAATATGTAAAGTGATAGAATGGTGGGAGAGGACGATGGCTCTGCAAATCCCCCCTGGTGGCTAACCAAAACCCATGAATACAAGCTTGCTAGGGCACCCTGTTAATCCCCCCAACAATGGTCAAGTGGATTAGTGTAAGATCCAAGCAGTTGTCAGAAATGTAAGGAAACTGATGCATATATAAGAAAGTTATAATGGTCAAACATGAAACATACCATGATACCTTGGACCAATTACCTCATGGAGCAAGAGTCTTCTCTGATGCAAGTCCAAGCCGATGGTGATGGAAGTTGTTGCTGCTAATAGGACAAGTCTAGCGAAGAAGAAGAAGGATGGGCCCTCCAGGGCCATGCTCAGGTCAATCCTTCTCTCATTACTCCATGTCTAGGACCTGTGGGCCTCAAGACATGATCTCCTAGTTATCCCTATAAAACGGGGATAACAGGTCCCTTTTTTGGTGGCATGTTGGCCAAGTATCACTTTTGAATCTTGATTTTGAGGCGGTTCTGCTAGACAATATTTATTCTGTTCGATCTCCCAAGTTTCGACCCTTTTGGATATGAAAATTTCTTTTAGGTAGTTCTCTGATATTTCTTCTCTGCAATGCCACAGTTTTGATCAAAATTGGATGTGCCAAGTGGAATTTACGGTAACTTCCTCACAACTTGTCGATTTTTGTCCTTTCCAGGAGATTTCACTTGTATAGCATGCCCCGCACAAAATAATTGATATCAAATTCTGAAACTCGTACCCAAAATACTATAGACTGTACACGATCCAATGAAACCAGTCCCACTCAATTTGGATACTCTAGCAAGAAGTTATGATTGTTTTACCTGGAACACCTTCTTGATACTAGTCAATAGGACTAGTCAGATACCCTATCTTACAGAAGGTGTATCTACAAATTTAAGATGACCCAGAAGCTGAAAGTTTTACTATAGATACCTTACTAATTTCTATAAATGGCCTACGGATTTCAGGGTCTAAAACATTACATAAAATGTTTTATAGCGCAAATTACGCAATGACTCATTTCAGGATGATTCCAGAACCCTATCTTGTACAGGATGTATCTCCGAAAGTATAAGGCCTCAGGAGATGAATTTTGAACCCAACGTACCTTGATCCATCTACTAAATATCCTCCAAGCCAGTCCTTATGAAACATTGTAGAAAAAAATTTATAGCGAAAATTCCACGGTGTCTCAGATGTAGCAGCGAAACCCCAAGACCTTGAGCTCTGATACCATATGTTAAGAACCAAACATCAATATAGCATAGAAAAACCTCAGGAAAAGTACTCAACGCCTTGAAAAAGAGATAATTTCAGATAATAAGCCTCTTCAAGGGGGAAACCTCCTTTTACCCCAATTAAATGTTCAAGTACAAGATGATTCAAAATGAAAATGCCTCCTTGGTATATATAGGAGACTAGGAGGTATAATTACAAGTAATGGCTTAAAGTCGACATAAATAAAATAACATTACTAATATAATATGCCCCAATTAAGGGGTAATGAGCCAATATTAGGGCTTAACATTTAATGTGCAGTACTTGAATGGTGAAGTACAGGTGGTAGGGTTTAAAGACTGTTGTACGGATCAAATCATATGGCTGAAAAATGATGCAGCTGTGGTACGGATTTGTATGACACTAAGTATGGAAGCTTACCGATTGAATGACTACCAGAATGTGTACAGACTGGTGTGAAATTTAATAGCACACATAATTTAGTGTATGGAGTGGAATAAATCGGGTTGTACAACTCGTTCTTATATATATTTGTTTGATTATTAATTTTCTGATTTTTGACTTTCCTTTTATTCGCAGTGGAATAATCTTTTTTTTTTTTTTCTTGAGATCTAGTACAGTCTTTCTTCTAATTTTCTTGCAGCGGAATAACTCTTTAAGTTGAAATGGCCAATGGCCAAGTTTTTTGGTCAAAGACCTGAGACAGAGAAACCTTGCCCAAATTCTGGTGTTCTTCCAATTTGCAGCTGAATGATTTTTCTTTTCATTGGAAATTTTGAACTGTAAGTGTGCAAGAGCTAATCTGTGGTCAAAGACCAATTCTCCAGATAACTATGATAACATTGTAGTTGTGGCCAAAAGCCAAGAGTGATGTTGCCAAGGAAAACAAAATTTGACCAAAGGTCTAACAGCCAAGGGTCGAGATCAGACTCGCTCTGATACCAAATGAGACGAACAAAGTTCGTCACGCACAAATAATCCAAAATATCTGGAATATAATAATCAAATCCATATGGACAAATATATATGTAATAAGAATGAATAGTAAAAATAAGATGATTACAATTGAGAATGAGGGCCTGCTTATATACCCACGCAGGGGTGCCCTTTACCAATAGTCATGTCCTTTGAGACATGACCTTTCATTATTAATAATTATTATGTTATGAATATCTATGGTATATGTATATTTATGTTCATAACAATCTAAACCCATATCCACCTAATAATCCACTACATGAACTTGAAGGGGTATCCTTGGAAGCATCCCCTACTTGAGGTTTTTAGTTTACCCAATAGGAATTTTATGACACCCCTCCCATACCTAAACTTGGTCAATTGTATAGGGTATTTGAGCATTTGTTTAATTTGATGAGGTAGTTTTGATGCACATTTTTAGATGCCTTGTTTATTAGATGTGGTTTTCCTTTGCCATGATATTTTGACTTGAGATCCTTGGAGGGCGTACTCTTTTTTTTTGTAGGACCTTGTTTGGTGGACAGTTTTGGAGGAACAAACCTAGCCTGGGCTTCCATGGGGCTTGAAGCTGACAGGTTGAATGCCAAGGGCCCACATGTCGGATCATGATGACTTGCCTTTGGAGGCCTAGAAGACATCATCGATGACTTTTCCTAGCCCTCACATGCCAAATGAATTTCCTAGGAGAGGAAAAACGTCACTTTTGGAGGCTTGATGTCACCTAGGGCTAGGGTTTGGTGGTGATGGAGGTGTTGTTCATTGACACATGGCACATTTTGAAGGAAGGAGGATTTGAACCATAAGGAAGAGGCTTGGACAAATGACATGTGGACTTTGGAGGCCTAGCCATGCATCCCCAACTCCAACGACTTGCTCCAAGTGTCAAAACGTCTCCCTAAAGGGGTGATGCCATCTTATTTTAGGGTTTCTCATGTGAAAAAAGTGTAAATTAAATATTATTATTTGGTTTAAGGGGTAAGATAAGGGTTGTTGACCCATTGTCTTATGTTTTACCCTAATTAAGTGGACAAACTATGTTTTAGACATTTTGTATAAATAAAGATCACGTGAATCTCATTTCTTAACATAATTGTAATGTCCCCCACCTGTTGATGAAGAGGTTTGGAGAGACTCAGTAGTCTAGTCATCCCCACTAGACTATAGTCTCATGCAACATGGAGAAAAGTAAGATAAACTCAATGTTATAATTTAAAGTTGACTTGAAAAGGTAAAAAGTAACTCATTGGAGGAATAGAGCGCTTGAGGTTGAGTTAGGAGTTGAACCTAAGGGTTAACTTAACTCAATAGAGGAATAGAAAGAGGTATAAAGGAAATCCTAGGGCACACCTCTCATTCATCTTGGATTATTATGCATTTTTCTATTGGGATCTTGAGCACACAATTTTAAGGTTTTTGAGAATACAAACCCTAGAGAACAACTCGGTGGTGAAAGATTCCACCCACCTTGTTCCAAGCTTGGTCTCGAGGATGCAATACTCCTCCCACACCATTCTATAGCATTCATAGGTTCCATCACTCATCCAAGTGAGCAGCAGGTCGTACCCTTGAGGGTTTCCAGCAAGGGGGCACATTATTCTTTGGAGAGGAGTTCGACCCAGAGGTCTGAGAGGGATTTTGGATATTTTAGCACTTGGGTTTTCTTTGCAGGTCCCTGATCTATCATTCCAGTGCTTTTGGAGAGATTTAATCCTCCTAGTTGATTTATTGGAGCATTGAGTCGATTTGGAGAGAAGGAGGGTGATATTGAGATTCAGATCTGCCCAGTTTGGAGGGGTTATACTTCAGATATGTTCCTGATACTTCACTTAGTGCCTTGCAGTGGCCCGATCTATCTTTCTATGAAGTTTCAGGGTATTTGGATGGTTCAATCATCAAGGATGAAATATTGAGCTTGACAATCTTCAGGAGGGTGTAGTCTTGATTAACGATTCAACAGTTTGGAGGAGCAGATCTTGGGATCTGGTCTTGATACTTCAAGGAGGGATTCTACTTGCCTTGATCTATCATTTTGTGGATTTTGATGATATTTGGAGGTATCCATCAGCTAGGCCGAAATACTGGGTCTTCACAGCCATCCAGGAGAGTGTACCTGCAACCAGGGGGGTTTGGACTTGACCCTGGAATCTTCTTGTATTGATATTCATTGTATATACAGCCTTGGGGGCTTGCATATTCTTGCTGGGAGAATTTTGTAGCAGCTGAATTCTTATCTATTGGAGCTATCTGAGGTTATTCCAGATCAACATCCTTCTTGTATCAAGTTCTTGCTTATTACATCAATAAAGGTCAGATCTTGTTGTTGGTTCCATATCTTGTGTTATCTTGTATCTTCATTGCGTGTCTTCATATCTAAGCTTAAATAAACGAACTATAAACCCTAATATTGAACTTAAGAGGCCAACCTGCAAATAACACACACAAACAAGCAAATCAATGGCCAGTTAGTGTTCCAAGAGAAAAAAATTGGCTTGGGAATATTACAATAACTCTCCTATTATGAGAAATACTTGGCTAGAATTTTCGCTACCCTTGGGGATTTTTCTCTCTCTTTTCATTTGTCATGGTTTACTTTGCTATTGGTGGAAGGAAGTGGTGCGCTACCTCCTATGGAGTATTTCTCTTGCATATTTGTGGATTTATCTTGGTAAAAGGAAGTTTATCTTGTCATTTCTTGGACTAGGTAAGGATTTCTTGTTGATGCTTAATTGCTTAGTTACAAGTTTGATTTGTTAGATTTCTTGGGGAGTATAAGGATTTACAACCCCACCATTATCTATCATTTTGTCTAGAAATTATTTGTTGCACAAGATTTTTCTAGGAGAAGTAAAAGGGATTACACCCTGTTGACCACCTATCCAACTAGGGGATCAACTCCATGTGCCATGAAGAGATCCATCATCAGATGCTCATTTTTTGAAGGTTATTTGGTTCTACTGGGCAATTTATGCCACCAACACTTATTTTTGTAAACGGAATTTCCGCACCCCTGCATGGGTTAATAATGTAATAGGTCTGCATGAGTTATAGTTAGGTCAGTTACCTTGGGATTGATTCATTGGGAGAGTTCCTTTCACCGAGGGTTTTTTATCCTCGGGTTATTAATTGGGCTTCTCAGCCTTATTAATTTCTCTTGAGTTTTTCCCTCACACCTGCAATAATTCCTCCAAAGTGGTGAAGGGTGTTCTAA
Source organism: Picea engelmannii (assembly GCA_009831015.1). Classification (NCBI taxonomy): domain Eukaryota; kingdom Viridiplantae; phylum Streptophyta; class Pinopsida; order Pinales; family Pinaceae; genus Picea; species Picea engelmannii. The sequence goes on from ML856660.1 coordinate 24,144, forward strand.
TGGGATTATCCTCTGGTAACTATTGTTTATGGATGATGTAAATGACCATGCATGACATCTTAGAAAGTTTCTCGGAATTATGTCGAGTCTATATAAAATTAATTAATTAATTAAATTTTCTTAAGTTTGGAGGTTTAATTATTTAATTAATTAATTATTTTTGAGCAAAAATTGTAAAAACTAGGTCCTTAGATTTTTGATAGGGGTATTTGTGCTCAAAAGAAATGGAATGAGACCCCCTACACCCTTGGAACAAGTTTCAGCTCAGTCAAACAACTTTTTCTAGGTGTTTGTCCACAAGGAGTCTAAGTCAAAAACAACAATTTTAATTGCTAAGTCTAAACATTGTAAAAATGTATTTTTTGTAATTTTGACCAAAGAAGTGGATGTAAATATGGAAAAAGGTAAGAGATGTTTTTTCTAACCTAAAACTACCCAACCCAACCTTTTCCAACCCTTTATAACCCCTCACTCACTCATCTCACTTCAACCCTCATACCCCCTAGGGGAAGTTACGCCCCCCTTGCTTGATGAAACATTGTAACTTGATTTGCAAGGGGTGGTGGATCCCTCTCACATGTGTTGCGCCCTTCTTAGCCCCCCACATCACCCTTTTCTTGATCCCCACACCTCACTTTGCATTTATTCCTCTCCACTCCTAGCCAAAACCCTAGAGTTGCGCCCCCCTCCTAGGGATTCTCTCTTTTGCTTGGTGGTGGACACTTGGCATTGATCCAAGAGAGGTGGGTTTGCCTCTCCAAGTATAAATAGAACCCTCTCCTCACTCTTTTAGGCACCATATATTGAGCTAAGGTTATGCTACTTGATTTTCATCTCATCTCTTGCTCTCTTTTTCATCTTGCATCCATTCTTTGCTCTTGAGGGTTTTGGAGCAATTTCTTGGCTTCAAGACTTTCTCTTGAATAATATAGAGAAACTTTGGAGGATATTGGAAGAACAACGAGTATTCGTGTTTCTTGCTTGCATATGAGGTAATATTATGGATTTGACATCTTGGGTTGCATAGAGTAGATTCTTAGGTAAAGTATTTTACTTGAGTAGATTACACAACTAGTATTATTGTTGATCTATATATGTGGGTTTTCTAATAGGGTACAAGTATTTTTATTTTGTTAGCATATTCAGCCATATTATCTACTTGTATGCATCACATTTTGTTGAAGTTTTGTAGGTTTGCTTCTAGGGTTTTGTTGGGATAGCCTCAAGGAGGAGTCTACCCTCAAAGCTTACTCAAACTCTTTATTTTCTCATTCTTTTCTTGTTGTCCATTTCATATAATATTTCAGCTAACTTAACATATTAGATTGGTCATCTAAAATATACTTTTTTCCATGAAATTTTTATGTGAAAAATGTCTGCCCTAAAACAAAAAAAAATATTCATCTTTATTGTTGTGTGTAGCTTTTCCAGCAAGCATAGTTTGTTGGTTTTTGCAGGTTCTTATCAAGTTGAGGGGGTTATTCTACCCAAAATCATCCACACAACACTCCAAGACCCTTCTCTTCAAGTGGGTAACGAATCTCAACCTTCCTCATCATTTTTCTAGCTTCTTGTGCATAGTTTCTTTCACTTTTTTGTTGATTTTGGTAGCTCATAGCTTGGGAGGAGAATTGGTACGACCTACCTCCGACATGTGAGCTTAGGGTTAGATCCATTTTCAATTTTTCCTTTCTAAAATTGTCTTCAAAGGCTAGGATGTGGGGTAGCAAGTGGTTTGTTGATAGTAGTTGTTGTTTGTTGTCTTCTTAACCCCTCTTTGACACAATAAAGGTAGGCTTGCTTCCACCTTGTGCCATTGTGAGTGGTTTGTTGTTTCTTCTCTTTCCATTTTCAATCTTTTTCTCATCTTAATAATTTCCTACACCTTGGGAGAGACATCCCCAAAATCGTAAGGCTAGGGTAACAATGTGTTAATGGTTCTTTCATGCTTTAATGATTAAAATCATCTAGATCTAGATCTCATTCACATATTAAAGTTTAGCCTAAGCCTTTGAGGCATAACCTACTTGCATGTTCTAAGCTATCTCAAGTTCTATTTCATTTCACATGCTCTAATCCAACATTAAATGGTTTAATGCATTGATTGTATAATAAGTGGTTTTTTCTTTCATGTTGATTCATCTTTAAGACCATTTGCCATAACTTAAGTTAATGTATTGTTGGACATGTTGATAGTGTAGGCACACATCTAAATTTTCAGTTTTTTTTTTCACACTTAACACTCTATCTTAATGCTATAACAATCAATGTTTAAGTGGCGATAAGCTTTAAATATTCATTTATTTCTTTGGCAAGTTGTTCTTGCCCTTGTTCATTAGCATTCTTTCATTACAAGCTTTTCATGTTGTGACTCAATAAGTGGTGATACGATAACTCTTTATTTCAACTTTATTTTACTTGTTTTACATGTGTTAATGTGCTTAATTTTCATGCTTAATAACACATCTTTCTAAGCTACTTAAAGTTTCGGTTTTGGCATAAAATCACCATTTAAAGACAACTAAAAGTCATCAAAACACTCTCTAATACACCTAAAAACCTAACCAATTGATATATAAACTTAATGGACTTAATAGGGTACCTAAAACCACCATCTTCGCCATCTAAAATGGGGATTGAGGAAGGCAACGAAAGATGCTAGGCCAGGGACAGTCTCACGGTGCGCGGCGTCCTTTCCGGGAGTACTCGGTTCATTAGGGTTGACCTGTGAAGTTAGGGTAGGCCTCATTGTCTCACTTCTTGAGCATCCAACAACCAGTTGGTAATTGGGGGAGGAGGTTTTTGGTCAAACATTTAGTTAGGGTAATTAAAATCTTTCAATCTTAAAACCCTTAACTCACTAAGCAATTAATAACCTTGGTTCAAATTGACATATCTTAAGGTTAAACACTTGTGAGTATAATCTTCCAATCTCATCTACAAGTAATGCTTTGTGGGTAATTAACTAAATGTTTTAACTCTTGTGGAATACTTTTTTTAAAGCTTTCAAATCTTCTAAGTGTCCTTGTGAATTTTGAGTGTTGATGTTGCCATTGAGGAGCAGTCCAATAGAGTAAGTGTTATTGGGGCATGCTTAGGCTTAATGTGTTGATGATGTTCACGTCTTGATTGTATCTAACTTACTGCACATTTAAACAAATGTGGTTAGCTTGTCATATTGTAATATTGTGTATCTAGTATTTTTTATTTGTAAGTATCTAACCTTGTTGTAGCATAAGTGTATCTTGATAATGTTTGTAATCTTACTTGTAATTAAACACCCTTACATATTAGTTGACCCCTTGCCCAACCTTAGGCACTAGTCTTAGTTGACCTAGGGAAAGACTTGTTTGACATAATAAATCTTGCATATTGCATTGTTGCCTTTGCATCATAGGTTAGTCTCCCCCAAAACTTCTAACAAATTAAAACCAACTCCTAGAACTTCAAGTTTAATCTAATCTAGAAACTAGGGTCTACCCTCCTTGGCTTCCCTAGGAGTAAGCCTAAACGGAAGAGGTTCAAGTCAAAGTGGCGGTGTGGGCTTTAAACCTAGGGATTGTGCCTCCAAGGACACACTAAGTGAGCAGGACTTGGCTCACGTCTGCAAGTGTGTATAAGGACGACAACATCTTTGGCACCGTTGCCGGGGATAAGTCATTTATCCTTAGTCAAAATGACTTAACTTAATTTTTTGAGAACTAAAAAATAAAAAATTTAGTCCCTAAAATTCTTTGAGCTTGCATTGGTTAGCTTTGTGTGGTTACTTTCCAAGTGGTGACTCCATTGAAAAAATCTAGCAAGTATACTACTAGGAGCACTTCACAAGGAGTGATTTATTCTTTTCCAGAACCTGGAAAGGTTTATAGGAGGAGACTAAATTGTCTGGCTCCTAGAAGGCTACTTGAAAGTCTTGGGGAAGAAGCACTCACTGATATCCAATACTTGTTCCAAACTAATAATCAACAAACTGTTAATAATCCCACTAATACTTCTAACGTAACAATGAGTATCTTTTTGAGACCTTTGAACTTTGCAGCAATCCAAGGTGCCCCTCACGCAGTTCCTGAAAAATCCATTGATAAGTTGCCCACCTTTCAGGGGAATAATGCTATAAGTGTCAAATCTCATATCCTGAATTTTCGGATGTGTGTGGAAAGATATTGTGGGGGTCATGATGAAGAAGATGTAAAGATGAATTTGTTTGTGTACTCTTTAGAAGGAGATATTGCCAAATGGTTTACAGATTTTGATGCACAAAAGTTTAGCACCCTTGATGAAATATTGAATGGGTTTAGGAAGAGATGGGGTGACCAAAAAGAACATAGATTTCAGCTTGCTGCTCTTACCACTAGTCATAAAAAGGAAAATGAAACTGTGGGAGAATTTAACACTAAGTTTAATAGCTTGGTGAAGAGCCTTCATGCTGATATTTTTCCTTCAGATACTGCAATCTTGATTTACTATATAGAGGCATTTGAGGGTGAAATGAGATATGCCTTAAGGGATAAGGATCCTCAAACTTTACAAGCAGCACAAGCTACAACTATAAGAATTGAACAAAATATGATTGAGGCTAGGAAATCCAATATTCCTGGTTTCACAGGAGGTTATTTTTCAAAGGTTGATGATGAAAAGAAGAAGAAAGTTGAGGGTCAAGAGTCATCAAGTGATGGGATTAAGGAATTGACCCAGTTAATTAAGCAAATGGAAATAAACCATACCAATCAGATCAATGCTTTGCAAAATAGGTTGATCACTATGGAGAGGTCCCAAAATAATAGACAACAACATAATCCAAATGATAAGTGGCTAAGAGGACCTCCCCAAAATGATCAAAGGCCACCTAACCCTTTTGAATCCACCAACTTGGTAGATCATCACTCCATACCTTACTATAGACCTTGTGGTGAGTTTCATGAGGAATCAACATGTCTAGTTTTCCTTGAAGATTGTTATGGTGATTATGGAACTCAGGGAAATGAACAAATAAATATGTGTGGTGAAAGATACTATGGGGACATGTATGATTGGATGGGTTTTGATGGAAGTAGTGGAAACTTAATGAACGGTAATGTTGATAAAGAAACAGAAAAGTATGGGCCCAAGCCCACACCCCAACAGGTTGCAGAAATGGCTAAGTATAGAGGCATTACATACCAAAGGAATGGAAATAAAGGTCAATATAAAGGTCAAACTAGTGTTCCCAAGGTATCTCCTTCTAAGTCTAATGTGCCTATTAATACAGATTTGAATATTGACTTAGGTGGATGGCTGAGTAATGCAAAAATGTTAGTACCAGTATCAGAAATTATGAAGATCCCTTCACAAAAGGAAAAGCTACTTAAATCCATAGAAGATCCTCCTAAGAGTTTTGTTGAGAAACAACCAGTCGTGGCTTACCAGGATGCACCAGTGATTCTACATAATTGGGATAGGGGAAATGAAAAGAATTTTCCTTTCTACCTTTCTTTACTTGTGAATGACAAAGTTTTACACAATTGCATGCTAGATTCAGGGGCAAGTTCTAATGTTATGACTAAGAAAGTAATGGAACAGTTGAACTTAAGAATATCTAGACCTTACCATAACATTTGTGCCATGGACAGTAAAACGATTGAAGTGCATGGATTGATTAAAGGTTTGCAAGTACACTTAGCATCATTTTCGGATATCATGTTTGAAATGGATATTGTAGTGATTGATGTTTCGAATGCTTGGGGAATGTTGTTGAATAGAAAGGCAACTGCAGATTTGGGTGGTAGTTTACAAAAGGATTTATCTTATGCTACTATCCCTACTCCATATGGAAACACTTTCAAGTTAACTAGGGAAGTGTATAGAAGGTATCATGTTGAAGACCCACAAAACCCCAAAAATGAGTTGAAGTTTACTGACGAGGGTCTTGGTAACTATGCCATTTTGTCTAACTCCATTGTTCCCTTAGGCGATAAAGTCTAAGATGATAAAGTAGACAAAGTATGGTACATGAATTTTGATGGTGTTTTTTCTAGAGCAGGAAAAGGTGCCGGAATTGTGCTTCAAGCTCCAAATGGTAAAATGTTGAAATTTGCTTACAGATTGGAGTTTGATGCAACCAATAATGTGGTTGTGTATGAAGCTTTGCTCCTTGGTTTAGAACTTTGAAAGGATAGGGGAGTGAGATGTATAAACATCAAAGGGGATTCATACTTGGTTATACAACAATTAAAAAGAAAATTTGCTTGTAAGTCTGAAAGATTGAAAGGATATAGGAATGCAATTTGGGACTTAATAAATGACCTAGATGTTATAGACTTGATTGTTATTCCTAGAGAACATAATTCAAGGGCATATGAACTTGCAGTCACTGCTTCCACACTTCAGCTTCCAGACAATTTAAGTGATGAAAATATTTCGGTTGAGGTGATTTTTAGACCCTCGGTTCCTAATAACGTGGATCATTGGCAGGTTTTTGATGATGCAAACAAGTGATTAAGTTTTTAACTCACATTCATGAATTTTCATACTTAGGCATCAGTATAAAAGAGGAGGGTTGTAATTACACTCAAATTGATGATGAGGTGCAAGCACCCCCTAGGCGAGTGATATCTTTAGAAAGGGATTTTGATAGACAGGATGGTCATAAACAAAAAGAATAACCAAAGAAAAAATTGTGTGATTATCTTGAAGTCAACATTGGAACTAATGAAGAACTTAGGATGGTAAAGATAGGCAAGACTACCCCTATAGAAGAAATGAACGAAATTGTTAAGTTATTAAAGGAATATAGGGATGTCTTGGCCTTCAGCTATGATGAAATCAAAGTCTATAGGGATGATGTAATTCAATATGTCATCCCTCTTAAGGAAGAAACCAAACCCTTTAGACAAAAGTTGAGGCAATTAAACCCCAAGTTAGTTCCTTTGGTCCAATGGGAGTTACAGAAAATGTTAGAAGCAGGCATCATTGCACAAACTAGACATTCTTCATGGTGCTCAAATTTGGTTGTTACTAGGAAGAAGACTGGAAAAATTCAGATATGCATTGACTTCAGGAATTTAAACATTGCTTGCACAAAAGACCACTACCTCCTTCCCAAGATGGAAACTTTACTTAAAAGAGTAACAAGATCAAGAATGATTTCCATGCTTGATGGTTTCTCAGGTTATAATCAGATCAGACTTAAAGCAAAAGATAGGCGTAAAAAAAAATTTACTACTCCATGGGGAACCTTTGAATATCTTAGAATTCCATTTGGTTTATCAAATGATGGAGCTACTTTTCAGAGAGCTATGGATTATGACTTTAGGGGGCTGATTGAGAAATTGATTGAAATATATCAAGATGATTTAACAGTATTTCTAAGGATGAGAAAACTCACATTAACCACCTTAGGCAAGTTTTGGACAGATGTAGAGAATTTGGAATTTCCCTGCTAAGTCAGTCTTTGGGGTGACTGAAGGTAAATTATTGGGCCACATAATTACTAAAGATGGGGTCAAGTTAGACCCAGAGAGAGTTGAAGCCATTGGTAAGGTGCCTTTGTCTATATCAAATAAATCTCTCCAATCCTTCTTGGGACAAACCAATTTTGTCCATAGGTTCACTCCTAACTATGCTGAGATCATGAAACCTATATATAAGTTACCTAAGAAGGATGCTAAATTTGAATGGAATGAAGAAAGCAGACGATCTTTTGAAAGTATTAAGACTTCCATATGTGAAGCTCTCGTCCTTATTAGCCCAGACTACAACAAAGACTTTCAGATTTTCTCTTTTGCTTCTGAAGACACTATTGCTGGTGTGTTGCTTCAGAAAAACGATCAAGGCCATGAACAACCCATTGCATATATGAGTAGGGCCTTGCAAAATTCAGAACTAAAGTATCCCATGTTTGAGAAGCAGGCTTATGCCTTAGTGAAATCACTCAAACATTTCAGAGTCTTCATCGGATATTCCAAAGTGATTGGTTATGTTCATAATTCTGCGTTAAAGATGGTCTATCTCAAGTGGAAGGATTAGGCTCAAGGGGTAGATGGATTTCTAAGATCCAAGAGTATGATTTGGAAATCAAACCTACAAAATTGATTAAGGGTCAAGGCTTGGCTAAAATGTTGACAGAAAGTAATGAGAAGGCCTTGGGTATGATTTGCCAAATTGATAATGAAAAGTTTCCTCCTAACTTGCTAAAGATTGAACAAGTAGAATGGTATACAAACATCATCTTTTATCTTAAGAATCTAACTTTTCCAAGCCATCTAGTGGGACACAAGAAAATGGCTTTAAGGTTAAAATATTCTAAGTATGTCCTTACTAGAGATGGATTAGGGTGGAAGAATCATGATGGGGTTATCCTTAGATGTGTGGATGACGTTGAGTCAAAGAAACTAATGGATGAATTCCATGGAGGATTTTGTGGTGGACATTTTGCTGCTAAAACTACTACCCACAAGATCCTTAGAGCAGGATATTATTGGCCCACAATATTTTCAGATGTACACCAGTTTGTTCGGAAATGTGAGCCATGTCATCTTTTCATAGGAAAGCAGAAGTTAGTAGCACTCCCTTTGCAACCAGTAGTGATTGAAGCACCTTTTCAACAGTGGGGTTTGGACTTCATCATAAAATTTAATGATAATTCAAGTAATGGTTATTCATGGGTCATCACAACAACAGATTACTTTGCCAAGTGGGTTGAAGCCATTCCTACCAAGTCAGCAACTAAGAAGGTCGTGATGGATTTCCTAGAAGACAGAATTATAACTAGATTTGGGGTCCCATCAAAGATAGTGATAGATAATGCCAATACCTTTTGTTCAACCGAGATGCCATCTTTTTGTTTCAAGTATGGTATTATCTTGTCACATGCATCAGATTACTATCCCCAAGGAAATGGTCAAGCAGAGTCAAGTAATAAAAACTTAATGACCATAGTTAAGAAAATAGTCGATGAAAACAAGAGATCTTGGGATAGTAAAATTAAACATGCATTATTGGCTGACAGAATAACAAAGAAAACAACAACTGGAAATAGTCCCTTTGAGTTAGTATATGGATTGGAGGCTAGGTTGCCAGTGCACCTTAGACTTCTTACTTATGGGTCAATTGAGGATGTTTCTACAGAGCAGGATGCAGTTCAGAACATGGTCAATCAGATCATTGAGTTAGATGAAATTAGACGAAAGGCTTATGATCAGAATTGCAGAAATCAGAGTAAGGTAAAGAAAGCTTTTGACAGGTCAGCTAGGCAAAGGGATTTCATGATTGGGGATACAGTTTTGTTATGGGATAAAGGCAGAGAGAAACATGGAAAACATGACAAGTTTGACAGCTTATTGTTGGGTCCATATTTGATTAGAGAAATAGCAGGGCCGAACTCTTTTCATCTCAGTCATTTGGATGGTGGGCCCATCAACATTCCGAGCAATGGGTAGAAGCTCAAGCTTTTCTTCAGATGATGAGCAACTTGGCGTCCAAAGGGACACCCTCTGTAACGTATCTCTAACCCTTTTCCTTATATTTCAATTTTGTATTATTTCATTCATTATGTTGATATGTACTTAGAATTATTTATGTATTATAGATTGCATTTTGTAGTATGATGTTGTATTTTAGTTATTTCGTTATGTAAATGTTGTTTATAGCATTTATTTCATTGTATATATGTATGCTTATGTTGGATATTGGTGAGCACTCTGTTTTGTAGGTGTTGGATTCTCGTATGCTCTCCGTCCCATGTGAGAAGATCGAACACACGTCCCCAGGTGGAGCCAGATGTTGACCACCTATCCAACTAGGGGGTCAACTCTATGTGCCATGAAGAGATACATCATCAGATGCTCATTTGTCGAAGTTTATTTGGTTCTACTGGGCAATTTATGCAACAAGCACTTATTTTTGTAAATGAAATTTCTACACCTCTGCGTGGGTTAATAATGTAATAGGTCTGCATGAGTCATAGTTAGGTCGGTTTCCTTGGGATTGGTTCATTGGGATAGTTCCTTTCACCAAGGTTTTTGTATCCTCAGGTTATTAATTGGACTTTTCAACCTTATTAATTTCCCTTGAGTTTTTTCCTCACACCTGCAATAATTCCGCCAAAGTGGTGAGGGGCGTTCTAATGGGCTTATCCTCTGGTAACTATTGTTTAGGGATGATGTAAATGACCATGCATGACATCTTAGAAAGTTTCACGGAATTCCGTCGAGTCTATTTTTTTTTTTAAATTAATTAATTTTTAATTAAATTTTCCTAAGTTTGGAGGTTTAATTATTTAATTAATTAATTATTTTTGAGCAAAAATTGTAAAAACCAGGTCCTTGGACTTTTGATAGGGTATATTTGTGCTCAAAAGAAATGGGATGAGACCCCCTACACCCTTGGACCAAATTTCAACTCAGTCGGACAACTTTTGCAAGGTGTTTGTCCACCAGGAATCCAAGTCAATGAAAAACAACAATTTTAATTGCTAAGTCTAGACATTGTAAAAATGTAATTTTTGTAATTTTGACCAAAGAAGTGGATGTAAAGATGGAAAAAGGTAAGAGATGTGTTTTCTAACCTAAACCTACCCAACCCAACCTTTTATAACCTGTCACTCACTCATCTCACTTCAACCCTCACGCCCCCCTTGCTTAATGAAACGTTGTAACTTGATTTGCAAGGGGTGGTGGACCCCTCTCACATGTGGTGCGCCCTTCCTATCCCCCTACGTCACCCTTTGCTTAATCCCCACACCTCACTTTTCATTTATTCATGTCCACTCCTAACCAAAACCCTAGAGTTGCGCCCCCCTCCTAGGGATTCTCTCTTTTGCTTGGTGGTGGACACTTGGCATTGATCCAAGAGAGGTGGGTTTGCCTCTCCAACTATAAATATAACCCTCTCATCACCTTTTTAAGCACCATATCTTGAGCTAAGGTTATGCTACTTGATTTCCATCTCATCTCTTGCTCCCTTTTCCATCTTGCATCCATTCTTTGCTCTTGAGGCTTTTGGAGCAATTTCTTGGCTTCAAGACTTTCTCTTGAATAATATAGAGAAACTTTGGAGTATATTGGAAGAACAACGAATATTCTTGTTTCTTGCTTGCATATGAGGTAATATTGTGGATTTGGCATCTTGGGTTGCATAGAGTAGATTCTTGGGTAAAGTATTTTACTTGGGTAGATTACACAACTAGTATTATTGTTGATCTATATATGTGGGTTTGCTAATAGGGTAAAAGTATTTTATTTTGTTAACATATTCTACCGTATTATCTACTTGTATGCATCACATTTTGTTGAAGTTTTGCAGGTTTGCTTCTAGGGTTTTGTTGGGATAGCCTCAAGGAGGAGTCTACCCTCAAAGCTTACTCAAACTCCTTATTTTCTCATTCTTTTCTTCCTGTCCATTTCATATAATATTTCAGCTAGCTTAACATCTTAGATTGGTCATCTAAAATATCTTTTTTCCATGAAATTTTTATGTGAAAAAATTCTGCCATAAAACATAATTTTTTCTTCATCTTTATTGTTGTTTGTAACTTTTCCAGCAAGCATATATTGTTGGTTTTTGCAGGTTCTTATCAGGTTGAGGGGGTTATGCTACCCAAAATCATCCACACAACACTCCAAGACCTTTCTCTTCAAGATGGTAACGAATCTCAACCTTCCTCATCATTTTTCTAGCTTCTTGTGCATAGTCTCTTTCACTTTTTTGCTGATTTTTTGTAGCTCATAGCTTGGGAGGAGAATTGGTACAGCCTACCTCCCACATATGAGCTTAGGGTTAGATCCATTTTCAAGTTTTCCTTTCTAAAATCGTCTTCAAAGGCTAGGATGTGGGGTAGCAAGTGGTTTGTTGATAGTAGTTGTTGTTTGTTTTCTTCTTAACCCCCCTTTGGCACAATAAAGGTAGGCTTGCCTCCACCTTGTGCCATTGTGAGTGGCTTGTTGTTGCTTCTCTTTCTATTTCCAAGATTTTTCTCATCATAATAATTGCCTACACCTTGGGAAAGACATCCCCAAAATTGTAAGGCTAGGGTAACAATGTGTTAATGGTTCTTTCATGCTTTAATGATTAAAATCATCTAGATCTAGATCTCATTCACACATTAAAGTTTAGCGTAAGCCTTTGAGGCATAACCTACTTGCATGTTCTAAGTTATTTCAAGTTCTATTTCATTTCACATGCTCTAATTCAACACTAAATGGTTTAATACATTGATGATATAATAAGTGGCTTTCTCTTTCATGTTGATTCATCTTTAAGGCCATTTGCCATTACTTAAGTTAATGTATTGTTGGACATGTTGATAGTGTAGGCACACATCTAAATTTTCATCTTTCTTTTTCACACTTAACACTCTATCTTAATGCTATAAAATTCAATGTTTAAGTGGTGATAAGCTTTAAATCTTCATTACTTTCTTTGGCAAGTTGTTCTTGCCCTTGTTCATTAGCATTCTTTTATTACAGGTTTTTCATGTTGTGACTCAATAAGTGGTGATACGATAACTCTTTATTTCAACTTTATTTTACTTGCTTTACATGTGTTAATGTGCTTAATTTTCATGCTTAATAACACATCTTTCTACGCTGCTTAAAGTTTCGTTTTTGACATAAAATCACCATTTAAAGACAACTAAAAGTCATCAAAACACTCTCTAATACACCTAAAAACCTAACCAATTGATATATAAACTTAATAGACTTAATAGGGTACCTAAAACCATCATCTTCGCCATATAAAACGAGGATTGAGGAAGGCAACAGAAGGTGTTAGGCCGGGGACGGTCTCACGATGCACGACGTCCTTTCCGGGAGTACTCGGTTCATTAGGGTTGACCTGTGAAGCTAGGGTAGGCCTCCTTGCCTCACTTTTTGAGCATCGAACAACCATTTGGTAATTGAGGAAGGATGTTTTTGGTCAAACATTTAGTTAGGGTAATTAAAATCTTTCAATCTTAAAACCCTTAACTCACTAAGCAATTAATAACCTTGGTTCAAATTGGCATATCTTAAGGTTAAACACTTGCGAGTATAATCTTCCAATCTCATCTACAAGTAATGTTTTGTGGGTAATTAACTAAATGTTTTAACTCTTGTAGAATACTTTGTTTAAAGCTTTCAAATCTTCTAAGTGTCCTTGTGAATTTTGAGTGTTGATGTTGCCATTGAGGAGCAGTCCAATAGAGTAAGTGTTATTGGGGCATGCTTAGGCTTAATGTGTTGATGATGTTCA
>WSFP011394743.1:0-27497 GCA_009831015.1 Picea engelmannii
GAAGGCACATAACATCGTTGGGGATTTGTTGAGTGCTGGTGATTTTAAACCTTTCCAACATGCCAAATACATGACACAAGTTGAGGCTCCCTCATCCAGAATAGTTCGGTGGATTTGTTGATTATGAACAACGACATCAACTTGAAAAGCAAGTTGGTGAGAGATTCGAGATGCATAATTATCCAGGTTAAACATGATATGGTTGGACGACTCGGGATCAACAGCACCAAGGGCAGCTAAGAGCATTCTACATTGACTGGGGCAGTGTTGTATAACTTCTAACGTAGACATAGCACACAGTGCTTGAGCCAAATCTTCAACAATGTTGTAGTTCTGGGCAACACATGAACTAGGATTAAAGGTAGCTTTACATATAGTGCTCTTCGGAGGGCGTAAGATAGAGTCGAACGTGGGTTTCTCAATCTGAAGTGGTCCAGACGGAGGATTAACCGATGGAAGACTAACGGAGGACAATGATGGAGCCGGTAAATTACCGGTACCGTTAGTGTATTTTCCTTTGTCAGGGTTACCTGGTGTGTCATATGTATTAGATTGAGTGGTCAAATTAATCCCATTGAACATATAAATATGTGCACTCGACGAGGCCTCATCATTAGTAGAGCTAGAACTGCCCCCAAGAGAGGGAGTTTCAGCAACCATGGACTGTTGTTGTGGAAAAGGTTGAGTGAGCACAACGGATTGTGACTTTCCTTGGAAAATTTTGGCTACTTCATTGTGAAGTGGACAATCTCGAGTGTAATGATTGTCACCACAAATGATACACGGGAATTTCAGTTTCCGTTGTGTTTTCTTTTCGGTAACAGGTGTTTGATTTTTTGGTTGTTCATTATTATTTTTTGATTTATTATTTGTCTTCTTCTTACCTCCGGATTGTTGTGAAGGGGCAGATTGAACTGCATTCACCTCAGAGATATGAGTTTGGGGGGAAGTAAAGGAGAGTGTTGTCGATTGGGAAAAATATTGAGTTTTGACGGAACCGATAACACCATCCGCATGAGATGAGGATGATGGTTTGGATGGATCAGTATTAGCTCGAGTAGCATTCAGAAGCAAATCATACAAAGTACCAGATTGGGAATAAACCAAATCTAAATACTAAGCCCGAGTGATGGCTTATTCCTCTGTGACTGCACCACCCATAGAGACATTGCGAGCGATCGAGGGTAACAGTGATTTAGTAAACCATTATGCCAATAGTATGTCGGGAATGACTGCCTTGATCATCCTTCGTCGTCGCCTCCACTCATGAATATGGTTAGAGATATTCACAGAGTTAGTTTGACGAAGGGAGGTCAAGAGTTCAGTACCCGTCTCGTAGTGAATAGGCAGTTGAAAGTGCGTGAGGAAAGACATGGCAAGGGAATTGAAATCATGAAAAGAAGCACATGGTAGTTCAATATACCACTTTGCTGCCGAACCGGTAAGTGTTCGCTGGAAAAGACGCAAAAGTACAGAATCATCCATGAGGGAGTTTTGTGAACACCACAAATGGAAAGTCATCACATGGTTGTTCAGATCTTCGCCAAGGTTTCTGTCAAATTTCGAAATATCAGAAGGAAGTTTAGCTGGAATGACTGGCCAAACCGGTGAATGAAAAATAGGATCATTAGTTAACCAAGACAAATCTGGGAGATCCAGAGTCGCAAGGAAAGGTAGTTGTCGGTTAATTTGCGAATGATACTAGTGCGGCATAGGAACACCAGTAGGACGATAAACTGGGTTAGGTGGATATTTGTAACTAGTAGTTCCTCCTACATACAGTTGTTGCTGGCAAGGATAAGAAGGATTCGATGATGAATGAGAAACATTTGCATAACCCGGTGGGTTATGAACATTATAGGTCGGGTGATTTATTTTCCCGTGAGGAGGATAAACATTTTTTCCTTAAGAATGGTAAGGAGTAGATCCCAGAGGCAGATACACATTAGACCCATGAGGAGGATAAGACTGTGATCCCGGAGAACTCCAGGTGGTGTTTGGGATGCCACCCGGATAAGATTGTGCGTAAGATGTTCTGGAAGGAGCAGGATTGGATACTCCTCCTAGTGGGTTATTATACGAGTGCCCCCCAACGTGGGCTTGAGTAAAAGTGCCTCCTGAAGATACTCCCCAGGATTGTGAAGGGTTTCCAGCAAATGAGGGTTTCCCCCCTACCAGCGGTGGATTTATAACCAAGGGATGACTGGCAAACAGAGGTTTCCCTCCAGGAGGAGCATGAAAAGTGGGTTGTCCCCCGGGAGGGGTAGGCTCGCCATGGAAAGGTAGTCCTAGAGGAGGAAAAGGTTTATTGGATGGTGGTTTCCCTCTAGCCAGTTGTGTTTGTCCAGTAGGGGTCTGCATTCTCGGGTGAGCAGATGTCCCAG
Source organism: Picea engelmannii (assembly GCA_009831015.1). Taxonomy (NCBI): domain Eukaryota; kingdom Viridiplantae; phylum Streptophyta; class Pinopsida; order Pinales; family Pinaceae; genus Picea; species Picea engelmannii. The sequence goes on from WSFP011394743.1 coordinate 2,385, forward strand.
TAGGATCGTGTGGAACATGTGGGGCTATAGAGTAAAAGCTTGTAGAAATGGGGGTAGAGATTGAAGTGCTTTGGACATGAGTAGAGGTGATGAGTCCAGCATTAGGATGGACTTGTGGTAGTGTAACAGTAGGGTTAACAACCTGATCGATTGGGTGATTCATGGTTTGACCGGATGGTCCTGTTTCACTAGGAGGGTCATGAGGATGAAAAGGCTATCGAAAGGATTTGAAATTTTCATAGAGATTGTGTCCCGATGAAGTCCTCCATATAGAATGAGCAAGTGTGGGATTGGTATTTACTGCGGTGCTAGGACGAATAGGATTCCTATATTCATCACCAAAGATTGGTTATGTGGATCCCATATATGTTTCAGTAAAAATCCTCTCTGGTAATCGTGGGACCTCTTCATCTATGACGTTCCCAAGGGAGTCTAAATGAACTAAAAGTGGTTCGAGAGGGGTTCCTGACACAGATGTAGTGGGATTTGCAACTGTAACCAAAGCATCTTCTAGGTTATCTAACGGAGGAGCAATAGCACTTCCAACGTCGGATTGATTTTCTACCTCTCTACGGTAGTTGTCTTCTAGAGGGTTAGGAGGTAAGGGTTGATAGCCTTCCAGAGGCAGCCCTTGCATCCTACATGATCGGTGAAGACCTTTATCATCTATAGGCTCAATCATGGAGAATAAAAGAACAGACTGAAAAATCTAGGGCCAACTAACAAAAGAAACAGCATACGCTAATAAAATCTTGGAATCAACCAAGCAGACAAAAACTTCTTTCGATGATCATACTAGTTGGTGATGAAATCCAACGCCGTGTGATCAAGTCAAGAAGGGGTTAGGATATGGTGGAATAGTTACAATGGCGACCTGCTTAACGGACTTTCACCTTGGTTCAAGCTTCCACGCAGTAATTGTGGATTTACCCTCCAAGGAGCATGAGTGACTTTGACCAATGTCTATTCCAGGTACAGTGAGACTTCCCTTCACTGTCACCTTGTGTAAGTACCTAAATATTATGGCAACTAAAGACACCAATTCATAGTGAGTCCTTGGGCGGGTACAGTCGACAGTCTGATCCAAAATGTATGGGTAGGATAGAAAGTCTGAAATCAACCCAAGAGGCTCCCACACATAATCATCAGTATACCTCCAAGTGACCCCCAATATATGATCCGGCCACTACAAACAGTTGAACCACGGAGGGATAATCTCCGTAATTCACCCGAATGCGACCTCTTGCGTAACCCCTGTGTGAGAGGGGATCCCAGAAAACCAATACGACAATTGGATTTGACTGTCCCTAGCTCAGGATGCTAATGTTTGTTTTGAAAAATTTGGAGAGTTGTACTCACAGCGTAATCCAAAGTGCTAACCCTAGTCTACTGTTGGTGGAAGATCCTAAAAACAAAAAATGTTCTAGATAATTTTTAATTAGCGTTCGTTTTAAAGCTGTTCTTTACTCAAAGGGTGCACGAAAGTGAAACTGATGGGATGAGGACTCAATTCCCAAAAATATGCATGAAATATGATAATAAATCATTTCTTTTCAATGAACACCAATTTAAGGGAAAGAGAAAGAGTCGTTTTCACTATCAAACACTAATATGAAATGTCCTCAATTAATTGGTTCTCAATCGAATCCAATGCAATGCTAAAAAATTTGCAAAAACGCCTTCTAATATGCAAACCCATCACTAAAATGTATCTTTGTCGTTTGTATGCGAATGATGATTAATTCAATGCAAAAAAGCCTCTCCTACCAACTACCCTTTCAGATCAAGGAGATTCGGACAAGTATAAGCAGGTTTTGCACAAATGACACACACCCTCTTGCTATGATTGAAACAAGAAGCAAACAGAAAACAAAAGATAACAAAGAAAAATCAAACAATTCACACAAAAAGAGATGTTTAATAACAATGGCCTCAAATAACCAAACAAGATGATTCACAGATTGTTGATGCCCTTCACCAGAGTTCTCGCTCAGTCGGATAGGAGAGAAGAAAGCAGTGGATTGATTTCAAGCTCTCAACAGAAAAAAAAAAACTCAAAAATAAGGAAGAATTCCACAAAATCTAAACAACAAGGTGCTTACTTCTCAGGAGGAAGGATCTCAAAGGTCAATAGGAAGAAGCATTGAATCACAAAGAACCTCAGCAAGTGAAAAAAACAGGGTCTAGACCTCAGAAAATGCAATTTTGGAAGGTATTTTTGCAAAGGAGAGGTTGGCGCTCTGGTGTAATGGACACCAGACTGTTATAAATCTATGTCTAATACTTCCAGGGAGTGCTGACACTGGGATAACATAGACACAGGGGTGCTAGGCTTCAAAAACTCAAAAAAAGTCCAAAAACCCTAAATTTTAGTCAAATTTTTGTCAATCAAGATGCATGTGATGGACTAAGGATTCAATCAGAAAATGAAATCAGACATATGGGGTGAACAAGGTCTGAAAAAAACAAAGGGTAAGACAAGGTCTATGAGGAAGACCAAAACTGAAAAGTTTCAATTCGTCCCCAGCGGAGTCGCCAATTTCTGTTGAAGGAAAATCTCCCTGCAGACAGGTAGATCTCCTCTTGAGAGATAGAATCTTAACTCTTAAGACAGAAGATGCTTATCATGGTCACTGACTTCCTTTTATATCTAGATAAACTAATGTGTGAGGAGGAAGGAGAAAATAAGCACCTTTTACCGTTGTTTGTCCCTGCACAGTTCGAGTTGAGCTCCAATCTTTCACTCCTCAATAAGCCCTGTAGACAAACAAAAGTACAACCACTTCCTACTCTACTGAGATTAGTTTGAAACAGATCTATCTATTAGAGACAAGTTCATGTAGGATTAAGCACAAACTAGAAAGATTCAGGCCAAGCATATCATATTAATGAGAACAACAATGAAGGAAACTTACAACCGTAGATGTGAGTGCAACAACTTCATCAAGTCCTCCTTGTCTAACCCTTGCTCAAAAGACCCACGATCAGAATGAAAATAGCTTCACTGATAATTCTCCTCCACTTCACTGTCTATTTCTTATGAGATCATAGGTTTCATGCCTCCAATCATTCCCCTTTTTCACCATAAGAAAGCATGCTTATATAGGCTTGGAGAGGCCCAACCACTTGAGATATATTTAGGGTAAGTTGAGGATTTTCCTCCTTAAGTTATGGATCTTCCCTAAGATCATGGCTTGACCAAGGATTCGAATCCAACTGCCTTAAAAGATTGAAGAGATCTTTCCCCCATTCTTCTCAACAAACCAACTATTTCCCAGAATAGATAGCGCTCCCCCAAAAGGGCAATCACAGCATTATAACGCTCCCTAGTAATGTATAGGGGGGTGCCAACACTCCTGACAGTATAAACACTCCTCCAAAAGGGAATATGGTGTGTTATAATGCTCCCTGATAGTCTATAGGGGAGCGCCAACACTCCGGAGAGAGGTATAGGGGAGCGTTCTCTTCTAAAAACTCAATTTTTGTGGTTCTTTCAAATGGAAAGAGGTTCAAAAACCCAGTTAACCATTCCTCTTCTTCCAAATCAAATGTTTGAGGTGTTTCAAATGTCTTTATGATCTCGTTATAGATACGACATAAGCATTATGGCAGTATGCTTTTCCCGACACTTACGACACTTGTGAGCAAAATGCGACACTTGCGACACTTTTAATGATGACACTTGCGACACTATCAAAGTGAGTAATTTTGATGTGTAACATTGATGTATATATATTGAAAGATGCTTTTGACACATCGTCCTGAGTGTACAGGACACATGACAGGTTAAGGATGTTGATGGCATCGATGGATTCCCTTGGACTCCGGATTGAGTCAGGGAGTGGATTGTATTTATTGAGTATGTCATTTCATGCACATATGTTGTACGATTGATTATAGTATGATTTATGTATATAGAATCATTGAAAGTGTTTTTGTCAGTGGATGCAGGCTTGACGATGCTTGCTAATCCAACTCATATAAGGATTAGAGGGACCATGCACAGAAACCAAAAATTTGAGGGAGAGGTGTGACAGTGTCCCTCTTATAGCCTACTAGCACTCCCATCGTGGTCTGAACTGTAGGTTAACGATTACCTAGTTCGAAAGGCCCACGATGTCGTGAGGGCAGACTGAGACAGTCTCTCACGAAGATTTCTAAGGAGCGTGCAATAAGGCAAATTCCTTATTCCTTAGAAGCCCTTAGTCTCTCATAAGGTTGACCGAGTGGAGTGTTGACTCCAAGGTTCAGACAACTTCCAAAACAAGTCTAAGGCGAGTGGCACCCTTGGAGCACAGAAGTGCGTCTTGAAGGGCACATCGCATAATTAAACTTAAGTCAATAAATCTAGATGGCCTAGAAAAACATTGAAATATTTAGACCTTATTGGATTAACCAATTAATTAAACAATAGATTTAGTTGAAAATCCTAACAAGACTCTAAGCCTAAGCCTAAGATTTGGCCCAAGTCTAAGTCTAATTTGGGGAATAATTAAAATATTAAATTTGGGATAAATCTAATTCTAGAAAAAGGTGGGAAAAAAATAAAAAGATTGAATAAAATGCACATGTGTGTATGAATTTAATAAAAAGGAAATTTTCAAATAGAAATAAATAATAACTTGAGAGGTTGGTTGTACATAGAATAAAATCTAGAGTCAAAATACACTAGTCTAACTAGAAGAAGACTCCTAATTAAACTCTAACTAATATCTAGTTAGGGGACACTCCTTAAATGAGAACTTGGGGAACAAAGGGACACCTAGGAGTGAAAATAGGAACACATTGATCCTTTTGAGGGATTTTGACCTTTTAAATAAAATAAAAATGGTAATTACTCGTGTAACTTGGGGAGATTGTGAAAAGTGTTTGAGTGAGTAATCCAAATTAAAATTAACTAAAAAAAGTTAATTATATATGCATAAGGACATGTGTCAAGGAAGAAAATTCTATAAAAACAAATTTTGGAGAAGGGAAAAGGGATCTTCTTTCTGAGCATTGTTATGCTCCCAAATTTTTATTGGACTATGTGTTAATTATGAGAGTTGGGATACCAAGCTTGTAAAAAGAGCGGAAGTTATTCCTTGTGAGGCAAGTCTTGGAGCTAGTATTGTTGGTTTCTTGTGTGTGGCCCTTTTGTGGCTCAGGGGGCTAAGGGGGAAGAAGAGTACCCCTAGGATTGGTCGGGACGTATCGGTGAAGTCTCTATGATTAGCAAGCACAAGAAAAAAAAGAGTGCAAGACTTTGAAGGCATCTTAATTTCAGAGCGTTCATTGGTTCTGGTATTTTTGTATTCTAAATTTTATTCATGGTATTAGTATAGTTGTATGTTAGACTGATAGGGCCACTTTAGAATCACTAGAAAGCATGAATGGAAATTGATATAATTACTGTCAAAAATTTTTAGTTTAGAGTTTATATTTTAATTACTATTGATGTCAAGCGGATAATAATTAGAGTGTCTATATTTTAAAAATTCGTTGTAATTCCAGACATTTTCCTCTCCCTAATTTGGGAAGGCTTGGTCTTTATGGTGAAAAACAAAATTGTATTGTAAATGGAATATGCTCTACATTTGTATTTTATCTATATTTAAAATTGAATGATCAGAATCTTTAGCTGAGATTGTTTAGAATATAACAGTGAATTATTCATTGGTAGATCATGGTGTTAGTTCCAAAATTATATTATGAGTTCTATATTTAAATTCATTCAAATCCAAATTAATTCATATGATGGGATCTCTGTCGAATTGTAATCTAGATATGAAATTGTATCCTAATTCATGTTAAAGCTTCGACATTTCAATTTTGTTGTATGATGGATCCTTGTTGATTTTCATTTTAATCCAAATTTTTTATCGTGTTTTTATCTGTCAAAATTGTTGATAAATCTGAAATATCTGTAGTGTGGAGGTCTATGTTCAGTTTGTAGTTAATTTCAAAATTTCTAGGATCAAGGGAAGTTTGTTGAAACTTTCTAGAGTTTGGAAATTTTAATCTGTAGTGGGTTAGCTCTTTTTCTTTGACTAAGTTTACATGTGACCTTGGGATAGAACCTAGCTCTGGGAAAAAGGGCGTTGTTCAGAGCTCCAGAACTCCAGTGCTCCAGAGGTTTTTTTTTTTAACTTCAACACTCCTTTCCACCTGGAGAGCTACCGAATGAATTCGATCATAAGATGAGTTTACCAACATTTGTAGGTTAACCCTGCTCATCCACCTTCCTCATTAACCTTTAAGAACTTAATCCAACGGCAGACGAAGATTCTCCTCATGCGAGACTCCATGGTGGAGATCCACTTCGAGACTCTGGGATTTGGGGGTTTTCTCCTCTTACACTACTTGAAACTATTTTACTTGGATCGCCGAACCTCCAAAGGGATCAGAGATCTGATGGTTTACACTCCTCCTCTATGGTTGATCTTCACTCCAAGACTTTGAAAGTTTGGGGTTATCTTAATCCTTAGAACCTACACCTTAAATTAGCTAGAGAGCCGATTTCTGAATAACTCATAGATCTATGAACCACATCCTTCCATCAACTGATGGACAGGATTTACTCCATACTTCGAGACTCTAGGATATCCTTAACCTTTAACTCCATGACTCTAATTCTGTCAAAGTGTTGAATTACCGAAATGCCGAAAAATGAAGGCTCGTAGATCTAACGACTTGTGATCTATTGCCAGATCTACGACAATCCTTCACTCTAGGACTTTGGAGCTTCGGGGTTTTCTTCACTCTTTACAGTTACGAACCTAACTCACTGAATAGATGAAGCCTTGAGGATCCAATGGCTAGTAATCACTCATCGATCTACGGTGTAGTTACACTTCACAACTTCGAGCTTCGGGGCTCTCTTAAATTAAATGACTCAGATATGTCGAAGTGACTAATCCAAAAGGTGTCAAGGTTTATCAAGTGAAGTAGTCCTATTTAATCAAATGGTTGTGGGGATTCTGACTCCTCATGATTAGATCTCATCTTTTAGTTTCTTCAAAGGAATTTCAACTTTTGATTTCCTCACTGATCCATGTATGCGCTCTTTCTCCTGAGCTTTAGATTCTATTTGTTGTGTGCAAGATTTGAATATCCCTTGTGTATTTCACATTGTCTCTCCTAATCTTAGTTATTCTTAATCCTTAAATCCTCCACCTGCCATGAGTGGTCTCTGTGCACTGGGTGTTGTTTCGTCTAAACTTGGGCATTCAAGGAGTTCGTCTACGCACTTCTGGAGCTGGCTCTGGAAGTGGTTGCATAGTGTCACCCAGAAGAGAAACTTTATGTTTCTTTCATAACTTATTAACTCATTCTCAGAATAGACCTTCACTTGTTTGCAGAATTTATTCATCACTTTAACAATTAGTTCACAAAGTACAAAGTAAGCTTATGAATTTCACTATGTGTTGAGTGTTTTTCTCTCCTCTTATTTTCCTCTTTTAAATTGTTAGGTGGATGAGATATCTATTTACTTGGTTGTACCTTGTAGGGTTGTGACACTTATTCAAGGTAAACATAAGTAAGGTTGAAACTTTCATAAAGGATAGATTTCTTATTGAATGGCCTCTCGTTTTTACTGTAAGTTTTTGTCCAGATATTAATGGAAATTATTCTTATCCTTTAAATGAATAAGATGGTGAATTATTGTAATAGTACGCATTTGGTGTTATGAAGTGGTGATCATGTAACTAGATTTTATGTGTTTGAAGAGAATATAGTTAAGTATGCTAGAAATTATAATTAATTTTTGGAATGGATTTAAGACATGGGAATTAGATACTTCCTTGTTCCTCAGAATAGTCGCCAGTCTTAAGACCTTAAATGGTCAAAATCAATCAGATGAATCCTTGACTTGAGCGTTGATTATGTGTCTTAGAGGTCCTAACCTTGCAGGATAGGCTGGGTAGGTAGAAATTATTGTGATGTATGTGATTTGGCAGATCCTAAATACATTGAAGTTGTATCTAAATCTAGTGTTGCAATGAGATGAATGAAATAGAATGTGTATTGTTGAACTATGTTAATAGTTGTTTCACTTGTTCAAATAATGTTTTTTTAATGTTAAAAAAAACTATATATATTATTGTTCTCAATTACTTATATGAAATAACAGAGGGGTTGTTACAAGGTCACACAACCTTTGTCTGGCAGTTCTAGAATTATTTTGCAAAACTTTATCTTCTACCAACTCTACTTGATATTTTGGTGCTAATTCCTCTATGGCAGGTATATCTACTCAGTTTCCTGATCCAACATGGAAGGCTCATAGATTTCATATTTTCCACATTCACTACTAAGTAAATGTGCATATATGGGGGTAGATTGTGTCTGTAAGCATTATCACCCACCTTCCACAATACTTCAAAATGACCATACTGCAGAGCCTTGATCTCCTTACTAAGACACTCTAGCCTTTCTTCGTTTAGATGCAACTCACTCTATCTCCCACCTTGAATGTTTTTTTAGTTTTTTGTTGATCATGATGGGACTTGTACTTTACCTGTGACTTCTTCATTGTATCTTGTACTTGCAAATGGATCTACCTAGTCTTTTCAACAAATTTATCTTCTCTCAATGCTTCTCTTATCATCTATTCCTCACTCCTTCTTGTCCATACATAACATCCAAGGGTGAAGGCAGAAAATACCCAAAGCATTTCTTCAAAAGGTGACATACCAGTAGAAGTGTGGACCACTTTTTTATAAGAGTGTTGAATATAGATCAAATTTTCATCCCAAGTATTTGGATGCTTCTAATTGTAACCCCTCAAAATATGAACCAATATCATATTTACTATTTATGTTTGTGGATGGAAAGCAATAGATATCTTCAAATTGTTGTCCATATTCTCCCAAAGTGTAGTCCAAAAGGCATTGAGAAATTTGGTATCGCTATATGAGATGATTATCCTTAGTATCCTAAAGTGCACCCAAACCTATTCAAAGAACATGTTTGTTGCTTCTTGTCCTTTCATGGTATTTTTACAAGGAATAAGAATGCACATCTTGTTGAACGTGTCAACTACCACAAACAAATAGTCTTGTCCCTTCTTAGTTATTAGCAAACCACCAAACAAATCCATGGAAATGTTTTTCTAGGATCGAGTGGGTACATGTAAGGTATGGTATAAATATTTATTTGTATTACTTAACTTATTGGTACAACAAATTATGCATCCTCTAATATACCAATCTACATATTCTTGCATTATGGGCAAATGCACATACATTTGTAAGTTGGCAATTGCCTTACCAATACCAAAATGTATTGCAACTTTGGAGGTAGTGATCCTCTATGATAAGGTGCAATATTTCACCTTTAAGAATGTAGAGCTTGTCTAACTTGTTGATAAACCCATTCTAGAGATGATAGTCATCCATATCGCCGCCTTATTCTACACAAACATGGTCCTATATCCATTGAAACATCACTTTAAAGTCCTCATCTTCCATGTATGCCTCTTTGTAAGAATCATGGGTAAATGTTTCCATGTGAAAAAGGGTTACCAAGGTTGTAATATTGGATGTGAGTGGCCTTGAAAGCATGCATGCTAGCTTATTAGTGTTTCCCTTCTTATATTTGATGACTAGATGAAAATCATGCGAAAACCCCATCCACTTATAATGTCTAGTTTGTTGAAATTTACTCTAAGCCAACAAATACTACAGTGGATAGTGATTAGTATGGATAATGGTTTTCTTTCCCATCAGATAATGCTTCCACTTTTTAACAACTTGAACCAAGCATAGAGCTCCTTATCATACATAGGATAGTTCAAAACTCCCCCATGAAACAATTCAAAATGATAGAATACCAGCTTACCTCCCTGCATCAGGACCTCTCCCATAGCATATCCACTTGCATCTATCTCCATTTCAAATTATGCAAGTTAGGAAATGTAAGAACTAGTGCTTGATTGATCTCCCATTTCATCTCATCCAAAGATTTTTGCTAATTATTTCCCCACTAGAAAATATTACCAATGTTTGTTGTGGCATTGAGTGGAACAAATACTACCGAAAAGGATGCTATGAAATTTCGTAGGTTCTATGTTGCCCCAATAAATCTCCTAAATTCAATGACATTAATATGAATTTTCCACTTAAGGATGGCCTCCATCTTTACAGTATATATCATACATTCAAACCACCAATCATGTACTAATCACATACCCCAAATACACCAATGACAATTGATAAAACTCACATGTCTTAAGGTTAGCCAGGAACTGATTTTTTTTAGGGTCTTTAACACTTACATGATATGTGAGATGTCCTCTTCATAGGTAGACCTATAAACTGATATGTCATCTAAATAATACTATTACATATGAATCTAAATAAGGACATAATACAACATTCATCAATCACATTAATGTAGTTGGTGCATTACATAAACCAAAATGCATTACTATCCATTCATATAGACCTTTCCTTGTATTAAAGGAGATATTATAGGTGTATTCTTCTTTAACTCATTCCTAGTGGCATCCCGATTTGAGATCCAACTTGGTGAAGCACTTGGCTTGTTGAAACTAATATAACAAATCATCGATCCTGGGTAGAGCGTGCCAATTCTTGAGTGTGATCTTGTTCAAGGATCTGTATTCAATACACATTCACTAAGTCCCATACTTATTGGGTACTATGATTATAGGTGACCCACAAGGTGAGGTTCTTGGTCGAATTACTCTCTGCTCCAAAAAGTGTTGCATTTGTTTCGTCACTTCATCTACTTCTAAGATAGACTATCTATACAACCTAATATTTGGTAGGGGGGTTAGGAAACAATTGTATCTCATTCTATACTTCCCTCTTATGTGGAAATCCTTTAGGATCCTATAAAACCTCTATATGCCTACAAAAATTCCTCCAACTATTATTTTTTCTCTTTGGTACATCCCTCTAGGCATGCCTGATCCAGATTTTATGAGAAGAATGAAAATGAATAAAGATTATTATTATTCTTAACATAGAGACGCAACAATAACATAGATGAAATAATAGAGATACAGTAAAATTGGTTTCTACTCAATAAGAAAATGTGTTGAAACTATAAAATGGAGTGGAAAACAAGCTTGCTAGAATGGTGGCGGCTTATCTCCGAGAAGAGATGTGACAGTTGTACTCATTCACAATAATATGGTTACAATGAGGCTTTCCAAGCATTTTTACAATAAACAGGAATTCCAAAACCATAGACATCCAAAAACCTAACCCTAGGAGATGAATCGCCAAAAGTCATGTGGGCCCCGTTGAGGTAATCTAGTACATCAACTTCCCGTGGTCGTAACTTTTGCATACGATCTTCGTTTTAGGCACACGATAGCATGTTATAAAGGTCTATCCAAGGAATACACATGTTTCCATTAGAAATTGAATTTATCTAAAATATAAATGTTGCAATCCCTAAAAACGTTGTTTAGGGCCTAAAAAAGGCCCTGGAAGTCAGGGACCCAAAAACTAGGAAAAAACTGCCAAACTGGAAAAGTACCAAAATGAGTCAGTTGGAATAGGTGGGAGGACACCAAAATACATATGGATCAATCCTCCACCCTTAGGAAGAAATGGTCTCCATTGCATTGAGTTCCCCCATCATATGAGTAAATTTCTGTTGAATTTGACCCCGGGTGAACCACTTGTCTTGGTGCAGGAGCTGCCCTGCTTTGACAATTGGATAAACATGGATTCTTTGATGGCAAGTTCCCTTGACCCGTGTGTCCACAATATGATCATTGGATTCATGTTGAATGCAGTAAGGGTTGAGCTCTGTTGGTGTCAATTGTTTTGTTATCTTTGAGGTGTCCAACAATGGTGGGAAGTATGGTTGAAGGAGATCCATGTTGAACATTGGGTGCATGCCAAGGAAAGTATGAATGATGAGATCAAAATCATTCTCACCTAGAGCCTTGGTGATGGTGTAAGGTATGTAACAGAGTGGGTGAAGCTTTTGATGGGGCCCTGTAAGGTGTTCTTTCTTCAAGTGTAACCAGACTTTGTCTCCCACCTGAAACTTGTGTGGCACCCGATGTTGATCATGGTGTTTCTTTTACTTGGCATTGAACTTCTGTAAAATATCCTGAACCTGCTGGCGGATGTGTTGGATCCACTCAATGAATCGGGAGGCTTTTTCAGCTTCAATTGGAGAAGGTGATGAATCAACCAGGGTGGACGTAAGAGATAGTGCGACATCCATGGGACCCAATGGTTGGAATCCCAACCTGACCTGAAAGGTTTTGTGGTCGGTTGAGTTGTGTAGCGCTCTATTGTAGTTATGATTAACATAGGGAAGACTCTCATCCAATGTGAGGGGATGCTTGGAATTGTACATGCGTGAGATATGCACTATCATCCAATTGAAGACCTTTGTTTGTCCATCTGTCTGGGAGTGGAAGGAAATGAACTTGGTGATCTTGGTGTCCAACAATGACTAGAGGCTCGACCAGAATGTGATGAGGAACCAACTGTCCCGATGTAAGACAATGGTTTGTGGGATTCCAAAATGTACCCATACTTGTTCAAAGAAGAGCTTGGCAATGGTCTATGTTGTGATTCTCTTCTTGTAGGCAGACAAGATTGCCATCTTGGAAAAATGATCAACAACCACAAAGACGCAGTCATTTCCCCTCTTGGTGGAAGGAAGTCCCAACATGTAGTCCATTGAGATGGATTCCCATGGCCTGTTAGGATTAGGAAGCGGGTGTACAGGACCTGTTTCTTAGTGTTCATTTTGGCAATAATGCAGGTAGTGAAGGACCTGATATACTTGTTGACATCCTATCGAAGTTTCGTCCAATAGAAATTTTTCTGCAGCACTACCACTATATGTTCGACACTGAAGTCTTTTGCCACACGCCTGTAGTGGGATTCCCAAATCAGCTTCACTCACTCGCTTGATGGAACACAGAGATGGCCTAGTTGACACAATAGCCTATCGTGAAGATGGAAATTAGAAACAACTAATTTTGCGCCCAACATTTGGTATGTGGTGGTGAAGTCAAGGTTTGTCTCATAGAGGTTGGGTCATCTAGAGGTCTTGTGGCTGCAAGAGTCGAGCACCGTGGTGAGTGTCTACGGGAGGTTGGTTGAGGAAATCAATGACTCAGTTGTTACTACCTATTTTATACTTGATGTTGAGGTGGAACTGTTGTAAGTATGTGGACCACCTCTGATGGCGGCCATTCTACAATTTTCCCTGTGTCTGCATGAACTGCAGTGGTTTATGATCTGTGTGGATGATTGTCTCCTTCCTGATAATGTAATGTGTCAAATGGAGGAAGTATTGCATTGTAATATACCGGATATAAAAAGTATGCAGAACAGAAATAAAATGCTAGAAATGGCAGAATAACAACAATATAACCAGAAAAATCACCACAATAACATTGAAATGATATAACAATAGCAACAGAAATAACACTTTGATTCTGAGAGAAATGTTCATAGGCCTCTTCGAGCAAGAAACCTCCAATCGAGAAGAGATCTATTGCAATAATATCCAAGATAGGGTTATCATACCCTTGACTCCTATTTATACTAAATATGTCTATCAAAAGAAGCATCTAGAGGAAGATCCTTCTAGAAGCGGAAGCTTCTATTAGGTCTTCTTACATTCGACTTGTTCTATTTTATTGCAAGGCCTTGTTAATGTTGAAATTTATTACATCTAAATGTATTGTTATACCTATGTGCGGGTTAGGACCCTAACATGTCCTCCCCTTTAAAAACAACCTTGTCCTCAAGGCTTGAGATGTGGAAATTGTTGCATAATGGTAGTTGGTTCCCAAGTGGCATCTGCTGGAGTTGTATCTTTCCACTGGAATAACACTTCCTTGATGGTTATCTGACGCAGGTGATGCTCACGCTGGTCCAAAACTGCTTGTGGATGTAGCCAAATGGATCCTTCTTCATCTAACTTGGGAAGGTTGGTTTGAATTTGGCACTTAGTTCCAATCACCTTCTTTAAGCATGAAACATGAAAAACAGGATGTAGCTTAGAAGGAATGGGAAAATCTAACTTATAGTCCACCTATCCCACATGCTTGAGAACGGAATAAGGACCATAAAATTTGGGCGCTAGCTTCTGACAATGCTCGGCCTTGAGGGAATTTTGCTTGTAAGGTTGCAGTCGAAGAAACACCTGATCCCCTTCTGCAAATTGACGTTCAGAGTGACCTTGATCTTCTTGTTGCTTCATGTGATTATGTGCCATGACCAAATTATCTTTGAGGATGCAGAGAATAACCTCTCAAACTGTAAGCGTTTGGTCAACCGCCTGGACCTTCAAGACACCAGGTAAGTATGAGAGACCTAAAGGTGGCTTTTGTCCATATACTGCTTCAAAAGGAGTCATGTGTGTAGTTGTATGGTATGAAATGTTGTACCACCATTCAGCTAGGGGTAACCATTGAGCCCACTGATTTTTCTTTTCCGAGGAAAAACACCTCAAATATGTTTCCAAACACTTGTTGACAACTTCCGTTTGACCATCATTCTAGGGATGATAAGTTGTGTTGAGATGCAATTGGGTGCCTTGTAGCTTGAACAGTTCTTGCCAAAAATTGCTGGTGAAAGTTGGGTCGTGATCAGAAACAATAGAATGCGGCATGCCATGAATCTTGAAGACCTAATCCATGAAAAGTTGAGCCACCATGGATGTTGTAAATGGGTGTTGAAGAGAACAGAAATGAGAATACTTGGAAAGGCGATAAACAACCACCATGATGACTGATTTATTTCCCGATTTGGGTAAGCATGTACTAAAATCCATAGAGATATACCTCTAAATAGCTGGTAGAATCAGAAGCGGTTGTAGTGTGCCCGGAGATTTGACTGTTTCGCCCTTGTTGCATTGACACACCTCACATTCAGCAACAAAATTATGAATTTCTTGTTTCATATCATCCCAGAAAAAAAGAACGTTTGACCCTGTCATAGGTTTTGTTAAACCCGGAGTGTCTAGCAGTGGGTGTAGCATGAAGCTCAGAAGGTACCATGGATTTAAGTTTTGATTGTTTACTTAAATACAAATGGCCTTTGTATCGAAGCTCATCATGGAGCCAACTGTACCCTGGGGAAGCTGGAACATTGGACTGTAATTCTTGGATCAAAATGTGAACTTTTGGGATTGTGTAGCTAATCTGGTATAATGAAGGAAAGAGAAAAAGGGGATCTGTCATCTTCCTATTTTCAGGAAAGTGCATCTGCAACCACATTGTCTTTTCCCTTCTTTTAAATGATCTCGTAATCATATCCAAAGAGCTTAGTCACCCATTTTTGTTTCTCCGGGGAGGAAATACGTTGTTCCAGAAAATACTTGAGGATTTGATGGTCTATCTTAATTTGGAAGCGTTTCTCCAATAGATAGGGGCGACGCAGATCAACGACATGTAGAATAGATAACATTTCCTTTTCATAGATTGATTTTCCCATATTTATTTCAGACAAATGCTTGTTGGTAAAGGCCAAAGGTTGACCCTCTTGCATAAGGACAACACCAATTCCTTTCCCTGAAGCATCACCTTCCAAGACAAAGGTTTTTGTGAAATTAGGAAGGGTCGGGACTGGAGTGGTGCACATGGCCATCTTCAAGGTTTGAAAATATTGAGTAGTTGTTGGAGTCCAAGAGAAGGAGTTCTTTTTTAGGAGTGCAATGAGAGGTGGTGAAATCTTTCCATAATTCTTAACAAACTTGCGATAATAACCTGTTAATACATGCAGTCTTTTAAGAGTCTTTGGGTGAGGCCAATCTTGCATAGCTTCAATCTTTTTAGGATACACCCTAACGTCGTCCTTGACAACTAGATGACCCAAGTACTCAACTTCTGAGGTGCCAAAATCACATTTATATTGTTTCAGGAAGAGTTGGTGCTGAGAGAGTAGATGGAGAACTCAATCCACATGAGCAAGATGGTTTGTCCAGGTTTTTCTATAGTTGAGGATATCATCAAAGTAAACTAAGACAAAATGATGGAGAAAGGGACGGAAGACATGATTCATGAGGCTTTGGAAGGTGAAGGGGGCATTACACAAGCCAAAGGGCATGACCAAAAACTCATAGTGTCCCTCATGAGTTCTAAAGGAAGTATTGGGAATGTCTACCTCTTTCATACGTATCTAGTGGTAGCCAGAATGAAGATCAAGTTTAGTAAAGAACTAGGTGCCACTCAATTCATCCAAGAGGTCATCAATGACAAGAATGGGAAATTTGTATTTAATGGTAAGTTTGTTGAGGGCATGGAAGTCAGGACACATTCACCAAGAACCTTCTTTCTTCAGGACCATGACCACAGGGGAAGAGTGTTGTTCTCGGTGGCACTATAGTAGTGAGGCAGCCGATCAGTTTATCTAAAGAGGGCTTCAGGTAATCTAGGTTGATTCTTACACAGGTGTTGTCTGATGAGCTACCACTCGAAGGGGTACCAACAGGGGTTACAAGGGTGGCCAACAGATGTGCACTTAAGAACCACTTGTATTTCATGTGTGTATGAATCCTTCAACCGCGGGTTTATGCATGTAACAAAAGATATTTGTGGCTTAAAGATGTAGGAATACATCTCTACCCTGAAAAAAATTTAACCCACAATTTATGTTGAGGGAAGTTCTTTGATACCACTTGTAATATATTAGATATTAAAAGCATGCAGAACATAAATAAAATGGTAGAAATGGAAGAATAACAACAATATAACCAGAACAATCACCACAGTAACACTGAAATGATATAAGAATAACAACAGAAATAACACTTTGATTCTGAGAGCAATGTTCATGGGCCTCTTCAAGGGGGCAACCTCCAAACGAGCAGAGATCTATTGCAATAATATCCAAGCTAGGGTTCTCATACCCTTGACTCCTATTTATACTAAATATGTCTATCAAAACAATCATCTAGAGGAAGATCCTTCTAGAAGTGGAAGCTTATATTGGGTCTTCTTACATTCGAAATATTATATTTTATTGAAAGGCCTTATTAATGTTGACCTTTATTACATTCGAATATATTGTTCTACCTATGTGCAGGTTAGGACCCTAACATGCACGATGGAGTACATTTATTTTTCGTAAGTAGGGTACTTATGGACATCATCTGATAGTGTATCACTATGATAGGCCATAGGATGGTCGTGTTGAGTGAGAACTACACCCATAGCATATTCTGAAGCATATGTCTCAATCTTAAAGGTGTGTTGCAGGTCAGGTAATGAAAGTACTAGGGTTGAGAACAATCACTTCTTTAAATCATCGAACGCTTTCTATTGGGACATACCCCACACAATTTTTTCCTTACCACCACCCCTGGTTACTTGCCTAAGGGCGCATGCAATATGGGACAATCCCAACACGAACCTGTGATATAAATTGGCAAGGCCTAAGAAGCTCTGAATCTCAGTGAGTGTGGTTGGGTCTGGCCAGTCACATATGACATGGATCTTGGTTGGATCCACATGCACACCATGTTGATCCATGATGTAGCCTAGGTAATAGACCTTGTCCATGCCAAAGGAAAAATTTTCCAAGTTGGCATATAGCTTGTGTTGCCATAGAGTGTGAAAAACCTATTGATTGTGCTATAAGTGTTCCTCACAAGTCTTGATGTAGATGATGATGTCATCCATATACACCACTACAAAAGTATTGGTGAAAGGTCACAAAATATCATCCATCATCCTCATGAAAGTTGTTGGAGCATTTTTCAAACCAAAGGGCATGACCAACCATTCAAAAATACCTTCTTTTGACTTGAAGGTTGTCTTCCCTACATTTGTTTATTCTATGGGGACCTAGTGGTAGCCAGACTTCAGATCAATCTTACTGAATTATTTTCCCCCCTTGAGATGATCAAGGAGGTCGTTGATTCTGGGAATTAGGTACCAACTCCTGACTATTATTTTATTTACGGCCCGGTAATCAATACAAAGTCACCAGGTCTTGTCTTTCTTTTTCACTAGCATGATTGGGCTCCCACAAGGCGATGAGATGGGACAGATGTACCCCTTGTGGAGAAGTTCTTGGGTTTGTCGCCTGATCTCCTCATTCTCTAACATAGAGTGGCGGTATATCGGCCCATTGGGAAGTGGTGTGTCGGGGGTCAGATCGATGGGATGATTGACCTAACAGTGTAGAGGTACCCCGGTAGGTGAGGAGAAGATATATTTGTATTCTTCCATGACCTTGTCCACTTGCTTCTGCTATGTGGAGAGGTCGAACGCAGAGGCTCTGGTTGTGGCAGCAACATTTCACTCACTCTCAGATAGAATCACGAAGAAGACAAACTTCCCAGTATGAGAGATGACCTTCATGCATTGCTTGGCATAGATCAAGGAAATAACACAAGGTGGGACTACCTCAGGTATCCTGTATAATTTCCTAGTCAAAGTAATAATAACATTGCGAGGCCTAGAATCATATACAACATGATGTTTCCATAAATAATGTTGGCCCAAAATAACATTACAAACTTTGAGAGGAAAAAAATCACACAATACCTCATCCTTGAAGGGCTTGATGTCGTACAACAGGCAACACTATTGGATGACGTGGAGATCGCTTCCTTGGTGGAGCCATCCAATGGTGTAGAGTTGCAGGTGTGGCATTGTCAGTAGGGCTAGCCTCTTGACGACGTATTATCATATGAAGTTCTTATGGCTACCTCTATCAACTATAAAGTGCAGCGAGGTGCCTTTTTCCCACATCTGTGAATGAAATAGGCGCTCACCTTCTTCTGGCTTGTCTAGTTCACTGGGTTAGACCTTGGTGGTAGCAACAGTGGAATTGGGTTCCGCATCAATGATTCATTTCCCCCTTTATGGTTCTAAATCAGAGTCATAATGCACATCTGACTCAGAGGCTTTCACCTCATCCACCAGTGATTGCTTGGAGTGACAATTATTAGTGTTATGCCTGGGGCTCTTATGGAAGTCGCACCACTTCCTGGTATCTTTATTTGT
Organism: Picea engelmannii; assembly: GCA_009831015.1. Classification (NCBI taxonomy): domain Eukaryota; kingdom Viridiplantae; phylum Streptophyta; class Pinopsida; order Pinales; family Pinaceae; genus Picea; species Picea engelmannii. The sequence continues at coordinate 21,334 of WSFP011394743.1, forward strand.
CTTTATGGTGTCCTTTTCTTGCGGCCTAGACTAGTTTTATTGAGGTTGTTCTTCTTTTCTCTATACTTTTTTCTATTGGTTGGGGATTCCCTTTACTTTCTTCTGATGTGATGGGTTACCAGGCCCAAATTGTCACGTATTTTGTTTAAGCTTTTGCTCGATTTTGACAACATATCAATCGGCCGCGCCCAAGGACGAGATGTCCAAAAAATCAATTTCTTCCTAGATGTATCTATGCAAACCACCGTGATATTTGTGTACCAGATGTTGCTCAGAATATTTGATACCCATATTGGTGTTCAAGGTATGGAATATATTTGCAAACTCTGACACTGCTTGGTCTCTTTCCTGCCACAGTGTGGTCCATTTTGTATACAAGTCATTATAACTTCTGGCAGGGTAGTATTTTTCCTTGATAGCATCCCTGAAGAACTCCTTGGTGACTATGAATGTAAATAATGAGGGTTCCTTTGTTTCCTTTTTCTCATAGAAAGTCTCCCACCAATATTTGACATGGGGGATGGCTTGGAGGAGCGCAAATGTAATCTTTTCTCTGTTCGAAAAGTTATGGAAAAAAAATACCCTTCTAGCATATTTAACCATTTGTCTACAACATTTGTATCTATTTGACCTTCAAATATGGGAATATCAAATTTGATTTGTACCTTGAAGGGGGTGGCGCCTTTATTCAAGGAAGATGCATCGCCTGTTGGTAGTCACCGAAGGATTTGCGCAAAACTGTCCATCATTTCATTCCTATGTTGCATGAGGGATTCCTCGAAAAAAAATTTGAAAGGATCTCTTATCCTCACGTCTTTCTTTTCTCCTGCAATGAGAGGTCTCCTGGGTGTGCGAGAGATTTTTTCCTCAATAGAAAGAAGATCGAGACCCAATTCTTTATACCCTGACCTCGTCAGGGACATGCATTAAGAACGACAAGGAGCAAACTGTTCTGATACTATTGATCGAGATTTTATGAGAAGAATGAAAATGAATACATATTATTATTATTCTTTACAAAGAGACACAAGAATAACAGAGATACAGTAAAACTAGTTTCTATTCAATAAGAAAATGTGCTTAAACTCTAAAATGCAGCGGAAAACAAGCTTGTTAGAATGGCGACAACTTATCTCTGAGAAGAGATGTCATAGCTACACTCATTTGCAAGTAGATGGTTACAATGAGGCTCTCCAAGAATTTTTACAATAAATAGGAATTCCAAAACCAGATACATCCAAAAACCTAACCCTAGGAGATGAATAGTAAAAAGTCATGTGGGCCCCATTGGGGTAAGCTAGTACATCAACTTCCTAGGGTCATAACTTTTGCATACGATCTTTGTTTTAGGCGCACAATATCTCGTTGGAAAGGTATATCCAAGGAATACACATGTTGCCATCAAAATTGAACTTAGACTACAATTTCACTGTGGCGAGCCCTAAAAACGTTGTTTAGGGCCTCAAAACAACCCTGCAAGTCAGGGACCCAAAAACTAGGGAAAAAAAGGCCAAACTGGAAAACTCTGAAAATGAGCCAGTTGGAATAGGTGGGAGGCCACTGAAATCCATATGGATCAATGCATTTACTCTTACTGAGTCATCCCCTGGTCAATTCTCTCTTAAGAAAAGCAATACAAAATTTCTACTAGAACTGATCAATATTTTGGCTTAGTTAGCACTTACTAGAGAGAACTTCAATTTAGCTTTGTGTGCATTGATGATCAAAAGACTTCCCATCCTTTATCAATAAGTATAATTTTTTTCTCCTCGTGAATATTTCATCCCTCATATACATATAGGGGATTCCAAACACTAGATCGTACACATCAAGGGGTACTACATCTAACTCCACTTCATCAATAAAATAAACACTTATAGAAAATTTGATCTCACATTTTTTTAGTGACTTTAAGCTATGCATCCTTATTTACCCATCCTAGTGGATATGGGTTTGAAATATTATGAACTTGCAATCCAAGCTTACTGAAAAAATCATCTACTATGACGTTGACATGTGAACCAGATTCAAATCGAGCATCCACTTTGGTATTTTTAACTTAGATATTAATATGGAAGAGTATTTCCATGTCATTATGTTCCTTATGATGAATGATACTCATATTCACCTCCTTCTACACTATAGTGAAAACAATATTCTCATCCATGTCCTAGCTTCTTTCTAGTAGGTTGTTTGAATCCATGCCTAGCAAGTTCTTCTTCTTTCCATCCTTCATAAATGTTTTTAGATTTAGGTTCGGATGTAGCTTCCAACACTTGTCTTTAGTGTGACCATAAATATTACAATGGTTGCAATGGTTTTTTGGATCCTTGCACTAATGTGTAGTGTCTACCATTTTCTTGTATTTTCCTTTCCAATTCCTCTTCCCTTCCTTGGAAGCTTCTTGGTGGTCTTTCTTCTTAGAACCACTTGGATATTCTTTTTTATGTCCTATGTTCTCTAGGTGCTATTCTTGCACACATGCCTCAGCCATGATACTAGGATTGAAAAGAATCACTCTCTTTTGCATATGGTTGCGTAGACCCCCCAAATTATTGAGGACTCCATTTGGGTTCTTGGGAGATATACCCAACATGATCACAATTTTTTTTTAACTCAGTGATGTACTCTTGCACACTCTTCCCTTGCCTCTCCTTGAAGTGATACCAATGGATTCACTAGTCCTCTACATACCCAATAAGGTAGAATTGGTACTTGATGAGGGTTTTTAACACCTCCCACTTAGTTACTAGTGGATCAAACTCTATCCTAAGCGTCTCAATTTGGATTTCCCACCAGGTTAGTGCATGGCCCTCTAGTTTCAATAAGGTAAATGTAATATTATTCTCTTAATCTATATTATGGACACTAAAATACACTTCTAATTGTTGCAACTAATGATTCAACTTAATCACATCAATCTCACCTTGGTAGGGTTTGATGTCCACTTTCACTTCCATTTTAAATAGAGGTTGTGAAGGAGTGATGCGATTAGAAAGCAGTTTCTCTTTCTTGAGATCCTTCTTCAACTCCTTTTCTAGGTCTTCAATATATCCCAAATTATCATCAAATCCAAATTTTAAGTAGATCAACCAACCTCCCCAAAAGGCATAAACGTGTTCTCTAGATCTGTCATGAGATGGGCCATGTTGCAAGAGATATAAATGAATTGTTCTTCCAGCCTCACGAATCTCTCTTCTACTACATCTCAAGGGTTGTTATGACTAGAATTATCTACCATGGATAGGTTTTTGTGTATTCCTTCTTAATCCAATTCTTGGATCCTACAGCATTGCACAAAAACCCTAAAGAAAAATTATTCTAATACCAATGTGATCTATAAAAAATAGTAGATATTCCATTGGAATAGTTCATCACAAAATATCTTGAATATTCTGAAATATTTTATTGTGCAATTGATTTCCTTAAATCTCATATTTATTATCACTAGATCAGTGTTCAAATTTATCAAATAACTAAAATTTGAAAAAGAAATCATAAGAAAATGAACACACTAACCACACAAATGAACACAATATAAGACCTGGGAAACACAATATGAGAGAAAAACTAGCTAGAAGGTGAGGCCTACGCTCTACTCTCTTTTCTTTAGTTACGAAATGAAACTAAAAAGAAAGGGGAGTTATCTATGGATTTTCCTATGACACTATGGATTGAATGGATGCTACAAAATATTCTACCTCCAATGGTATGCTCTCAAAATCCTACTCCTAGATTATATGCTCAACTATGGAACAAGTACAATGCTAAAAAAATGGAATCCCTTCTCTTCCTAGTGACCCATTATTTAACATATATTGATATCCATCTAGGGTTAGTATTTTTTCATGCATCAACCCTCGGTTAATGTTATTGTTTTATACCCTCTATAATTTTCTTGAATTCCACATGTGATTATCCCCACATGTGTGAGTAACAAGGCTTGATGTGGCGTCCACTTGGTACAATGGTGGCTAACAAGGTAGGTCAACATGTGGGAGGAATAAATTTCACATAAAAACTTTGATTGAGGTTTATTTTCAAACCATTAGAAATATCTCAATATGGATAACAATGTCAATGTGATGATAACTATGCCCACAAAGTTTTTACCCAAAAAAGTGTATTTTGAGGCCTCAAACTGGCTCTAGAAGGTTCTTGACTCCAAAGCTCTAAACTAGGACCTACCACTAAAATGAGCCTTACAAGAAAATTCCTCCAAATGTTCCACCCAAAAAGTACCAAGATAGATGATGAATTATATAATGATCTATTTCATAACCTTTTACCCAACAAATCCCTAGATAATATATAATTTCTTGCCAAGACTTTTTAGGCTTTGTTCCCTTCAATAGCCTTGATAGCCCACTTTCCATAGAGTCCCTAAGCATAAGTGTGCATTTCAATAATGCACATTCCTTCCCACTCATTGGTCTGGATACACTAATGTCAATTTACTTTTTTGAATCTCCTTACCTCCATCTATATCTTCCTACATAAAAGTATAAAGGCCTTTCTCAAGCTTCTAATAAGCACTAATGAATGGAACCCAACATGATCAAGACTAATAAACATGGGTAGTAACCATAAAATTAATGAAAAACTAAAATTTTGTGGTTAATGATGTCATGGCATTATTTATACATTTGGAAATCTTCTTCTTTTCTCATTTAATGAAAACATCTTGGGTGCTTAACATAGATTTTTTTAGGGGCTAAATTTCTAGGCTAATTTTCCATGGTTTTTCCCAAAATAATATTATCTAATCTCTAGTTTTTCTAAAAACAATTCACCCAAATTCCATAGAATAAAATTATTTTACCTTCAAAATCGCCAAACTTTTATAGAAACTATATAAAATCCTTAGAAACTTGAATATTTTTACCAAACTATCGTCAAACACTTTACATTTTGCATATTAAGGACTAGTAAGATTAGCCCAAATTTCTACATTTTAATATAATTTTTATCCTCAAAATTATCCCTAGTCCTTAAGGAAAACTTGAAATGGAAAGGGGAATCCCAGAAAATAAATATAGTAGAAAGGATCCATGACCATCCTTTACTAGACAACTAAAGAGGAATATCCTTTTAACTTGGCATGTAACATCAATTTTTGTTTCATTTTATCCTATATATTTAAATCTTTGCTAACAATCCATGGTTTTATGCCTTTAATTTGGTGCTCAAGCATAGTGAGAAAGGAGTCATCAACAAAGTGCCCTTCAACCTTGTAGCATTCTCTAAGTTCAAGAAAATAATTTTTGATTATAAGAGAATGTGTCATCTTATGGTGAATAATATATCTTAGGAATTCAACCTCCATAACCAACAAGAATGGGGAAAAAAGAACCCTAAGAAAAGGGATCTAAAAACATTCACCTCCTTGGATTTGGAAAAGGCGTTTCAACTAATAGGAATAACTATCCAAATGCTAAGTATTTAAGCATATCTAGGAAATGACTATTTGACCCTAGCATAGGATTTTTCTATGTCAATTTTAATGAAAACGAATCAAGGTTGAGGCACCATGCCCATTCAATGCATTCCCCACAATAATCACAATATCTAGAATATGTTGTTTGGGGCTTCATCTCACTCAACTTTAAGTTGGTGCGAACGATATATGGTCTCATAAACATCATATGTATTGGAAGCCATGACAATTGTTAGAACTCCTTGGGTTATTATTGGCTGTATAGAAAAGCTTTATTAATAAATAAATCTTTTGGGGAATACTTGTGATTATTTTTATTTATGTATTATATTTTGTTTGGTTAATTGTAATTATTCTTTAGTTTCTTTTCTTTAACTAATTGATGTGTATATGTATTATGTTGTCACTAATTGTAAGTACCTAATCGGTATTATAATATGCCAATGAATAGTATGTTAATTCTATAAATTTATAGATTTGGAATTTAACATTATTAGTTGAATTAGATTTAATCGGTATTATAATATGTCAATGAATAATGAATAGTATGTTAATTGTATAAATTTATAGATTTGGAATTTAATATTATTGGTTGATTTGGATTTAGTCATTTATGCAAAATCTAATTTTGGCATTTTAGCATTGTTTTGATTCACATTTTTAATGCTACAACTTAGATTTTGGCATTTTAGCATTGTTTTGATTCACATTTTTAATGCTACAACTT